>VZRE01013686.1:229881-290972 GCA_013396775.1 Cephalopterus ornatus | reverse complement strand
GCTCAGAGGGGCGAAACGCACCCGGGGCTACGGCGCGAACGCTTCCCCCCCACGCCCCGGGTTGGCTCAGCTCCATTCCGGGCTACACCGGCACCGAGGGACTGACAGCTCCCGTACGGACATGCCCAGGTGCCAGTGCGTTGACCCGAGGCAGGACCTGTGGAGATGCCGCTGTTGCACTACCAAAGCTGCTCTGATTTTGTTGCCACCTACCTTTAAAGAGCTTGTTTCCTCACTTGTGACTTGTCAGTTAGAGATGCCTCCAGCCCACAAAACCAAGACTCTGCACAGAGCTGTCCTTAAGTGAGCAGCTTCCCACCCACTCCAACCCTCCAGCTTTCCACCTCAGGGAGGGCAAACCATTGCTCTCAGCTAAGATGGGGTACCCAGGCTGGGAGATGCATCTCCCTGTAGTGTCTGCCCCAACCAGAGGGAGCTGCCAGGGACTTGTCTGCAACAAGCCTTTGCTCTGAGCCTGCCCGTACAGGGGGTAGGAGGAAGCAGGCTGGAGTCTGGCTGGAGTTTGGCACTGGCACTGACCCGTGGCAGATGAGGTATCTCACACCAGAGTGAAGCACTTACCGTGTTTCTTGAGGTCACAGGAGTCTGGGTCAGGACTGAAGGACAATCTCTCCCTCCCTCAGGTGTATCTGCCCCTGTGCCCCAGGACTGGGTTTCCAGGCAGAGGAGGCACCACAGCACTGAGAGCAGCAATGGCCAGGGTCTGCATTCAGCTCTGCTGCTGCTCAGTATCACAAGTCAGTGCAGCAACTCCACAGCTGACAAGAGCCACATTAAGCTCCTCTCTGGGCCAAATAACTGGAAGATCAGGGAGTCTGGGTCAGGCGCCCACCTGCTTTCACAGACCTTGTTCAAGCTTGTGCCATGTGGGCAGTAAGACACTTAAACACAGCACTGAGGCAAGGAGGGTACAGCAAAAGGCACCCTGTGCACCACGCTCCTGGTGCCCTTGTCCAGGAGGGATAATGTTCCCTGCCTCTAACTTGCACGTCTGTGTGGGACATGTGTTCCTCCCAGCACTGGCAATAGGAGCGAGTCCTGCTCCCAGCCCTGCCTGCACAGCACAGCCAGCTTCCCCGGACCACACACACCTCGTACTCACCAGGGAAACCACAGCAGGGAAAAGTCACTGGGGAATAAAACCCCCTCCAGCCACAGGCAGTGCTTCGTAGAGCTGCTCTGAACCACAGCTAACCCATCAGCTGAGACAGTTCCCTTGGGATGCCAGCTCCCTGGCTTAGCTGTGCAAGGAGCTGCTGCTCCCTGGTCCTCCCTGCCCCTTTCCCCTTCCACCCCTCTCCTCTGGGCTCCTTCCCCTCTGCTCCCGCTCAGCCCATGGTCCCATTTGCCACCATCACTGCTGGATGCAGGCTCCTCTCTCTGCCTGGTCCCTGCGTTCATCATCTGCCTCCTCTCCAGGCAGCTCCCTCCTTTCCTCAGCTCCCCTCCCCTTTTGAAGAAACTGCCTTAGCAACTGGCAGCAGGCCAGCAAGATCATGGGTTTTTCCTCCCACCCTTCCTTCTCCTCCAAAGAACAAGGTGGCCAGGGAGGGGGAAGGAGCTGTAAGAACTCACGTGTTGTGGCCACAGGGGCTCTGTGTGTGGCGGTGGGCTGGGCACACCTACTGACTTCCACACCTCATCCCTCTGGGAGTCATGCCCCAGGTACGCCAGGTGCTCCAGGGTCAGGGGCAGAGAGGTTTCTTTCCAGTCCTCCTTCCCTCTCCCTTTTCCAACCAACATGTCTCCAAAAGCCAGCCGATTCCTCCACAACTATCTACAGATCTAGAGCATCTGCCAGGGGAAGGCACAGAAGGAACAGCTTTCAAATAGCCCATTTTCTGCAAGGATTTCCTTCCATTCTTTTGGCCCTGCCTTCCCCACCTCACGCTACTCTCCCTGGACTATTTCCTCTCCTGTTTGCTCTCCTTTTCCCCCTATTCACTGGGCTTCCTCCCCCTCGCCCTGTTCCTTTGCTTTCTCTCCTTCACAGTTTGGCCCACAGCCTTCAGTACTTGCTCCTTTCCTGGTGTGAGTGGGAATGACATGGATTTTGTGCTTGTGCCAAGCTCTGCATTTATTAGAGACAGGGAGGAAAAAGAAAAAAAAAAGCCTGGAAGTTTGCTAGAAGACAATACTCAGGTAAGTTAGCATTGGTCTTGTTTTCCTTGCACGCTACCCTACAGTGTGCATGGGGAAGGGATTATTTGGGCTGCTCCAAAGGGAATTTACTGCCATGCTCACAACCCTTTAGCAGAGCTAATTTGGTAGCCCACTCCTGCCTGCTGGGGGGTCTGCTGGAGGGACAAAACCCTCTCCCTGTTGCTCTGATGGTGGAAGAAGGCACCTACCACTGCCTTTTTCCTGCCTGCCAGGGCTTAATATCTTTGCAGCCAAAGTGGCACCTTACTTCAACCAAAGGTCTCCACCAAAATCCTTCAGCAGTGTCACATACCGAGTGGTCTGCACCTCTTCCCCTGCCTGCTCTATTTGGAAGGAAAACTTGGTGAAGCAGATTTGCCTAATATAGCCTTAAATTAGGGGGGCAAGGGGGAGAAAGAGGAGACAGCACTGAGAAAAATCCAGAGGGGAACTGGGAGAATCCAGTGGCTGTGGATGAGGGGGGCTTTGAGTCCTGACTGGTTTAGTAGCAGCCTTTTCAAGCAAGGCCTGCAGCTAGCTTGGGACATGAACAGAGGGGGTATCCATTTCCAGGCATTTTAAAGCCCAGATCTCTGCTCCCACACCTCTTGCCTTCAGCCAACAGTGTAAAGAAGCTGCTTCTGCCACCCTGAATGGGACTGGCTGCCCCCCAGCTAGAGAAGATGGACAAGTTAATGGTCTAATTCCAGAGCTGAAGAGCACCTATTTTCGCTTTGGAGAACATCTGTTCTGTATGTTACTCCATTTTTAAAGCTGCAGATCACCTGGTGCAAGTGCACCAGAACATCTTTACCTCCCTCAACAATCTCACCTTACCTCAACCTACAGCAACAGTGGCTGCAGGGATACAGCTTTAGGCTACACCAGAGTTTGAGGAAGGTTCTGGTGAGCTGGGATGTCAGGCTTTGGCTTTCCCTGAATGAAAGCAAGTGCATGATCTGGGCCCAGGTCATATTCCCCAGGAGGAAATATGTACAATTGGAAGCAGCAGCGATACTCAAAAACCACACAGGGGCTGGCCAGTGCAGCCCAGAGATAATCCAGCTCCAGCAGTGAGACTTGATCCCAGCCATGGAGCTTTCGTCCAAGGAGGGGTTTGGGGGTCAGGAGAGGAGCAGCTCAGCTCCAGGATGAGAAAAGCCTTTAGGGGTTACCTGTGGATGCGAGTGGTCTCCATAGGCAGCAGCTGCTCTGTCTCCAGCCCTCGGACGCTGTGCCACAGGGAACACCATGGGCACAGGCTTGAGCTGGCTGCGCTCCAGCAGCATCACCGTCACGTTCCTCGGACCAGTTCCTCCCGCTGACGAACCTCGTGAGCACAGTGACTCACAGCTGCCTCAGCCAGGGAGGGAGAACTGGATTGTGCTGCTCTGGGAGCCAGGCTGCTCCCACCTTGGAAAAGAAAAGGATTCAGGGAAGGAATAAGGCAGGGGAGCTGGGGAAGAGCTGAGCTTGCACTTTGCTCTGCAGATGCAGGCGACAGCTCTGGCAGAAGCGATGTTGGCAGTGAGGCCACCCTCGTTTACATGACACTCTCCCCACACACACACTTGGCAACAGCCTCAAATAGAGCAGAAGTTCTAAGCAGAGAACTGCTTAGTGCACTCTAGTGCTACAGGTTACTCCACAAACTGCATGGCCTCTCCAGTCTTGTGGCTTATTATCTACTACAAACTGAATTCTGGATGGTTTCCTTTGTCCAGTCCAACTCCAATCCTACCAAAAAAAAAAAAAAATCATCTAATCACCTCTGCCACTCAAACTGGGCCATTGAAAAGCCTTGACTTAATGGGTCAGGGATCAGCAGGACACCCAGAATTGATTGCAGGAAGGAGCACGATGATGATTTGTACATCCCTGGTGCGTGGTGGGGGCTCTGGGGATGTCAGTGATGCAGAATGGCAGCTACAGCACAGCTCTAAGAACTGCGAGCTGCTGACAGACACTGTAGGAACAAAGTGAGGGCCAAAACGTGTCCAGTGAATCATCCACTATGAATGAATTGGTTCAACTAGTTTGAAGTCCCACACACAAAAGCAAAGACAACCCAGGACTGTGTCATCCCAGGCAAAGGAGTGGGGGAAAAAGCGAGAGAAACATGCTGGGCAGGAGGGACGACTCTTCAATTTGGCCCTGGTGATGAGCTCGGAAAGGTGGCAAGTCCCAGCTTGCTCCCTCCTGCCAGAAACTCTTATTCCTGCCTCCCCTCCCACATCCCGTGCTCCTGCCACGACCTTCCTGCCGGCTCAGCCGCCACACAGCCGCTCCCTCCAGGCAGGTCCTTGTGGGGAGCAGAGGTGCATGGGGCGAAGAGAACGAGACTGGGGAAGGAGAAGGGCTCCAAGGGCACTGGACTTGCCAAGCTGAAGTGTCCTCAGAAGGGATGGGAGAAAAAACAACCTTCCCACAGTCCATGGGCTGCTCCTGGGGGATAACAAATCCACTTGGCTCCAACTAACTTCGTTTCATGCCTTGACCCAAGGCAGGGTCGGTGCTCTCCGAAGGTGAGAGTAAAAAAAAAAAAAAATCTGATTTAAAAATAAAGAATAGTCCCCTCCAGGAAATCCTAGACTGGCTCAGAGCAGGCACGGTCACTCCGGCCTGCCCAGCACCCCTGCCCTGGCAAAACCGGCTTTGGCACCATGTCGGGGTGCCAAAACGCACCCAGCTGGCTGGGAAGGGCTCAGTGGGACAATGGGACAAAGGGAAAACTGCAGCCTCAGGAACATTCACACACGGAGCCTGTTTTCTTGTGCTGCTCTAAATGCTCCAGTGCTTCAAGTGAGAGGCATCAAAATTTAAGCTTAAATTAAGATTTAAGATAAACAGCAGGAACAAACCCACTTGGCCCAACTCCTTTCTCTCCAGCAGACTTGTAATCCAGGACCAACAATTTCTAGTTATGGTGTCTGTTCTAAAGCAATTGATCTAAACTTTTTTCCACCGGTTTCAGTAGAACAGGCAAACTTGGCCCTGTTGTTCCAGAACGTCCTGTGCCATCTGCAGACAACTCTCTATACAACGAAAGGTACATAATTTATCACCCAGAGTAACCATAAGAAGAGCACTTTTTAAATGTGGGTTTTGACTGTGGTTAGCCCTGAAATTAGGGACTTTCTTTTCTTGATTATTGCACTCATCTTTCTGATGTACAGCTATCCCCGGAGCCAAGCTTGACTCTGCTGCTTTAAACCCATCTCCTAACGCGATGCCTGCTCCTCACACAGCCAAGTGTTGCCTTCAGCATAAAACAGGTCCTGCAACTGTACCTCAGCCAGCAAAGGTAATACCTGCCATGAAAAAGAAGAGTTAAAAACCATAACTTTGTCAGACATTGCTTCCTTGTTAACCCAAGGGAGAAAAACCAGGCACTTACTCATGGTTTACTGTCTTAGGCAACCCTGAGAAGCAGAATAATTTCCCAACATATAAACGGAGGGCTTAGGGGCAGCTGCACCACATAAACAGTCACGGCAGGGCTCTGAAGTTTCTATCAGTATAGGGGATATAAAGCTGGGTGAATAACTGATTTTTCGGTTCGCTGGCAATCCTGAAAAAACTCTCTCTCAAAAAAAAAAATTCATTTGGGGTCGCCTGAAACAAATGTTCCACTTTGACTCTTCAGCCCTTTAACAAAAGTTAGCGCCGAAGATCACTCTAAATGAAAAGTTGCTTCAAAGAGGAAAATCTCAAAGCCTTTTATTTGGAAAAGGCTGAAACAAAATAGGTTTGTTTCTTTTCTCTCCAGAGAAAAAAAAGAAAAAAAAATGTGGCAAATCAAAACAACTCATAAAATGTTTTCATTTTGCCAAAATTTGCCTTTTCTTATTCAAGATTTCACCCAGCTCCAGCACAAGCAATTTACACATATTATAACTTAAACAGAGACAACAGTAATCCTGATGGAATACAAGTTCTTTTTTCTTTTTTTTTTTTTAAAAACAAACCACTTTGGCACAAATGTCCCGAAAGTGAAACCCAGCAGAAAGTAAGCTCAAAACCGCTAAGCTTTTCTTGGCTCTGCAAGAGAATCTTATTAAGTCTCTGAATCATAGAGCCCCAGATTTGGGATGTTGTGAAAATTAAATTAGTCTTACTTCTTATTAGCAAAGGCAGGAAAGGAACCAGGAGATTAGGATGCAGCAACTGCCATTGTGAGCCAACTTTTCAGCGTGTTTCTGCCTTTCTCCTGTAAACCCACAATTAGTGGCATTCGCACTGTTCGGTGCTATTTTTAATCTTGGGATGCAGGTTCCTGACTTTCCACTCAGTCTAATGCAAATCCGTAATTTAATGCTGTGCCACGGTGAGATTCTCATTTCACTTCCTGATTTCTCTCATTTGAAGCCTCTGCTTACTTGTGCTCTGTAGGTGCATCTACTCCATGGCTGCGAACATAAGATCCAGGGCAGCCAGGAGTTAAACCCTTGGGATAGAGAGGGAGGAAAGACATCCATCCATATGCACTTCCAGAGAGTACAAGTGGGATGGCCTCACCCCTCTCCTGTTTTGCCTTTTGCTGGGAGTTTAATATTTGAGTTTGCTGGCTGATGGCTGGCTCTGATGCCTTGGGGAACAGAGCCTGGCCAGCTGGGACAGGAACAGTGCCCTACACGTGGGACCAGAGAAAGAGATGGGATTTATCCAGGTTTATCCATGCTTTCATTCAGAATACAATGGCTTCATGTGCCAGGGAAGAAGTGGGAGCGAAGCACTGTGTTTTTCTAAGTGCTGTACTTTTAAATTAAGCTGGGCTGTAGCACAGCTCGCCTTCATAATTCACAGCTTCCAGACATCCCACCACACTCCTCAGTGGAAACAGCAGAAAGCAAAGAGCAGATATTCCAAATGTCACACCCAAGCCTGGGTTTAAAACAGTAGAAAACAAAATAGATGTGGTTTTCATATGTCATAAACAGACAAGGACAGGCAGTGACAGTTTGCTGGAAATTGTTTTAACAGACCACAGCTGAAAGTGGATTTAAACCCAGAGAAATCCTTGGAAGGTAAAAAACCCAAACCACTACCACCCAAAGAAGAACTTGGACCATCTCAAATCACCACTACACTATGAAATCGTAGCCTTCCCAAGGGCAAAGTCCAAAGCAACATTTAATGAGCCAATACTTCAATTTATCATGAGCTCATTTGAATACTACAGTCCCTAAGTAATAAATCAAACCTGCCTGCAGTGTTATTATTATTACTTTGTTTAAATAGCACCTTTAATCCCCAAAGATCTGGCTCTCAGCACAGCAGGGCTACAGGGGAGCAGCTGGGCAGCACAGCACTTCTGGTCCCCCAGGCCACGCGATATCCAGCAGGTGAGGTGGAAGGAAAGGGCTGTCCTGATTGTCCATCCTCCGCTCACCTGGGAAACAGCACTCACACCAGGGAGAAACCAGTCATCTCCAACCCCACCTGGAACGAAAGGAGCTGAAAAATCCCTCCAAGGAGAATGTTGCTTTTAGCTCAGCACACTCAGAGAGGAAGCTCAGGGAGCTTCAGCACCAGATAGCTCCTGTCACCACTTCTGTCCTTCAGCCAAGAACAACAGGATCTCATCCCTTCCCCACTCCAGGTTACAGCAGGTTTTACAGAGTGCCTTCCTAGGCTGAGCTAAATTAAAGAATAAAAACCTTGGTTCCATGCAGAAGAGTGTGGGGAGTTGGGAGTTCCTACACCCAGGACCTCTGCAGTCCTTGGCCACATCCTTGGAGGAGACAAGCTGCAGGGAGCTCCCGGCACACATATTCCTGCCCCTTGCACTTACCCTGGGTTTCATATCTCCTGTGCTGCACCAGAGGAACAAAGACATCCTCTTGCTCCAAATTTCCCCTCACAGCCTTCCGGAAACTGGGCTTTCCCCTTGTCAGAGGTCTCCAAGTCCAGGGTGAGCACATGCAAATGTGGCTGGGACGGATCACAGCCCAGAGACTCACTTATTTCTTGGAGAACTTGGGCCCCAGGAGTACTAGGGGCCCAACACCTCCAGGTGAAACCTACAGGATCTGGGATGTGGTGCCACTGGTTCTCCTTCGAGCAGAGGACAAAGGGCACCCAAACCACCACTGCAGCACCAAAGATGAGCAGCTCCCACGTGCTGCAAAACCCCAGGCACTGCACTCATGAGATACATCTGTCCTGGACCCTGGCACCAACCCAAATAGTATCCAGAACCTCTCAGAATAATCCCAACTGCAGGAAATGTCTCTCTGTATCAATCATTGTGTGTGTGTGTACAATCACATGTAACTGTGTATTGTAGTTCTATAAAATGGGCTCCTATCAGCAAACCCTAGACATGGAAAATAGTCTGGGCAGCATAAATTACACAAACAAAAGCAAATACAAATCCTTATCCTTCAACACTTCAGTTGAAGTGTTTTGCTAGAGAATCCAGCCTTGGGTTCATCAGCCTCTTCTCTGGCCAGCTCCAAAGAGGCAGCAAACAATCACACCGTGACTGTAGCATGTCTCCCGACCCTGGATTTGAGTCAGCTCTTTTTGCAGGGAGAAGACACCTATAACTCATGAGCTGCACTTCTGCAGCTAAAACAGCAACTGCAGGAGAGCCTTTTCATCCCCCCTTGCTAGTTAATTAGTTTCCCACATGTGAGGAGAAGAGCAAGGCCTACCTCTGTCTTGCTTTCCTCTTTTCCAGGGGCAGCACTATTTTTGGGGAACTTGGAGGAGCAGCAGCAGGTTCTGCAGTGCTCCGTCAGGCAGGAGGGAAAAGCAAAGCATGTTGAAAGTGGAGCATGAACTCCCTTGTGGTCCTGCCAGCGTTCCCTCACCCGCCTCCACCTGTTTGGGCTGCTGAGAAGAAACTGGAGCCTATTATCAGGCCTGCTTCTTTGTCAGGTGTTCCTTTGATGTAAACTCAACCATGATCAGATGTGCTGATGGCAGCAAACAGCCAAAGAGAACCAATCGTGCAAACTGCACAGTGACCCGCAGAGATTAGAGCGAGAGGGGCCGGAGACAAATTGTGAAGATTAAACACCAACGAGCTGAGAAGTCTTGGGAGAAGCACCCAGGGAGACAAAAATAAGCAATGCAGACAGAAAGTAAGAAAACAAGGCAGCCCAAGGATTGGATAGACCCTACTAATGCATAAATCAAAGTCTTCCCCTTCCTTGCAATCAGAACTGTTCCTGTAATCTCAGTGTCTGCAGAGTCCCTTTCTGCTCAGTAAGCTCAAGGAAAGCCTACCCGGAGCTAATGGCACTCCTGATATCTGTCTTCTAGCGGTGTACCTTACCCAAGGACAGAGGACCAGGAGGCTTGCAAGGCCAGGAAATCCCGTGCCCATATCTAACAGGATGCAATCCCATGGCTGTGCAGCTTCCCTTCACGCAAATCTGCCCCTGCCTGCAGCACAACAGCGCTTTGCAAGGTTTTTTTAAAATTTGGAGAGTAGGGCTCTGCTTTTTGAAGGTGGAAATATTTAATTTGGGGCAGGACGGCATACCATTGTGTTACTCCATTTTCCATCTGTTGCTAGTAGTGATGTCCTCACCCTGCAAGCTCTCAGATTTGAGGACCATTACTGATTTAGGACCACTTAACAGTATGCTGGGGACAGAGGGTATTAAGACACTCAAATTCGTGGAGAAAATGACACCTAAGAAAAGTACTTCTTCCACTGATCAACTTTTCTGCAGCTAAATGAGACCTGATGCCTTATTACCTTTCAAATCCCAGTTGTAGACAGCACTTTCTGTATGTCTCAGAAACTGAAGTTCTCTAGCAACACCAGCAGAACTGTCTAAGTTCCTCCTGTAAACATGCTAAAATCCCCCTTGCCACTGTGTATCACAGCTCTTTCCACTGTCACTTGTAAACCAGGGCAGCGACACTGTGTTCACACTTGGAAAACAAGAATGCAATTTTCAACCCTGCTGACCAGAAGTGGCAGAGTTAAGATCAAGATGTCAGCGAGGCAGATTTCTGCACACCAGGCCTATTATTTGCTAATGAGATTTCAGCTGTGATCCTCCTGATTCAAAACACACTTCAGAGATCAGAACACTCAGAAACAGGTTGCCAGCAAATCCTGAATTCGCTGCCCCAATGCTGCAGTGTGGCCTGAGCAGCGCTACACCTCATCAGAGCCAGATCACCTCACTGGTTATCTTCCTACACTCAGTCTCAGGGGAAGGTGGCTTTTCACAAGGAGATGGGAATTTTAGCACAGACAATGCAACATTTCAGTTGTGTCCTGAGACAGGCTGACCTCCACGGTGCCAACATGGTCCTCCAGTGCACTGCACAAATCAAACACAGGGAATAGGAGCCTGTGCCAGCTGCAATGGTCCTACAAGCTGGAAAGGACCGAACTCCCTACCTCTTTGGTCCTGGACTAGAGTAGAATTGGCTTAGGCCGCCTCTTGAATGAAAGAGGAGTTTTCCTAAGGACTGAGCTCATGCTGCCAGCCTGCTAAGGAGCTGCATTGATTTGAAACCTAAAGGACAGCTGTTTGTTCCTCCCTTTTCACTCTGCTTCCTCCTCCCCAGCCAAAGGAGGGGGAAAATTGCCAGAATAGACTTCATCTAGGTGGCCAATGATAGAGAGAAAGGGAGAGGACACCCCTTCAAAATGAAAGAGGGGGAGAAATTGTACCCTTAAGAGCACAATGCAGCCATACAACTGCGCCTTTTGCCACTGTCAGAGGGAGGCAGCTCAGTCCAAGAGAAAGTGGAGTAACCTGCAACAGCCCTAACAGCTGCAAAACACCCATCGCCAGCTGCATGTTGCTTCTTAACTCACTTCAGCATTAACTAAGTGACAAAAGGCTTTAGCACTCCTAATGAAAACACAATCCCTGTACCCAGTAAAATAACACAGCCTTGAAAAAAACCACAAATCTTTTTGGTAGTAGAATTCATGTGCAAACAGGTTTCAGGTCCAAGTTGCTGAAACCGGGGAAAACACATTTGATGAGATTTGGGGCCAGGGAGAGAGAGGAAAGGGAGGATTTGAAGGTGTGTGGCGGACACTTCATGACTGCTTTTGATTTGTTTCCAAAATACTCATGTTTTCTATTTCTGCTAAGGCTTCCTTTAAGAGTTTAAAAGCCAAAATGTGATCCAAAGAGGCCTTATGGACCCTGAGTCAGCCTTTGCATTTTTGAAAGAGCCTGTCAGATACTTTCCGCTTTGCTCTGAACTCTCGTGGAAGCTGCTCCCACATCCTTCTCCAAGGCTGCTATAACTGAAGGGCTTTAGGAAGAGATTCAGCAAATCTTGTTGCCTCATCTTCTGTAAACTCTTTGGACTGGTGAGCACAAAGGAATAATAAAAAAAAAAATCAGCAGTCCAGCTACTCATGGAGTGTCTGCACACAGCTGCCAGTGTTCACTTGTTCTTTCCAGACAGTCTCCTCACACGCTTCTTTTCCCCAACTGAAAAAGACCTGAAAAACCAGCTCCAACCACAGCAAAAATTACAAATCAGACAGTACCACAGCTCTGCAGACCTGAGTGACAGCCCAAGGGGACACCAGAATAGACGCAAGGCAGAGACAGTTCTGCCATGGCCACACCCGTGTCTTCTGCACATCCCCCTGTACCTCAGTCTGCTCCTCTGACCATATAGCTGTCCACCGGTTTTGGAAGAGCATTCTGGGATAAAGTTGTGTGGCAGAAGCAGCAGGACGGCCCTCCTTTCACGTGTCACTGTGGCCAAGACTTGTTCCTGGCTCAAGCAATATGGCAGACCCTTATTAGTTGTTCTTCTGGCTATTTATACCAACAGGCTGCAGTTAAATTTGGAAATATTACTGGGACTAGCACTGGAGAAGCCAATTTGTCTGTTACTTTCACTACTAGAGTTGGGGGCCTGTAAAAAATTCCCCAAGTGGCACAAGGTGCTGTAACCACGACACCAGAAGTGGTTGGGGTGGGATGGGCTTTTCTCCCCAAGGTACAAGTCCAGAAGGTTTACTCCTCTGCAGAGCCAGGCCAGCTGTGACACACTGCTCATGAGGATGGAGCTGAACACCACAGAGGCCTCTGGGGTTTGTACCGCAGCAAGGTTTGGGGTGCTCACTGCATCATGCCACAAGATGCAGTTCCCTGAGGTTTGCTGGACAACTCCTTTTCCTATGGGGCATCCTCCCGAGCAGCTGGAGGCCAGGCAACAGATTAAGGTCTGATCCAAAGAACTTGCTTTTCTCCCCTTCTGTAATGCCTTCTGAAGGCCAGCTCAGGCAAGACAACACTTCCTGCCATTTATAAGATTAGAGCAGTCTTGAAAACTACAGCTGGCCTCAGTAAGCTGCACTCACTGCAGTTCTGTACTGAGGGAAACAAACACCAAGTGTTTTATCGCTTAAAGAGTCAAAAACAATCCAGACACATTTCATTGCAGAAGTGGAGACAAAGGCAGAGACAAGGCTGCTGAGCTGAAAGTGCCCCTCTGCTCCCCCTCCCTTCCCACTTAATACCTTTATTGCTTTAAATATGAGAGGTGAGGCTCACACAATGGCAACAATCCCAGCAGAAAACCTACTTGTATTCCGGTGGCATCTGCTTGCTAGACGTAGTGTCAACGATGCAAACACTTGCATGGACCTGTACATGCACAGGTACTAATAAACCCCCAGGATCCAGCCCTAACGAGCAAGTCACAACAGCTCAACTGCCAGCAGGTGTAGCAAATGCCCCCTTGGTCACACAACCAGTGAGGACACATGTGACAGCCCAGCAGAATTCCACAGGGAGTACAGCCCAAGAGGGGCAGCTTCCTTTTGAGGCCTCAGATCAATTTATTGCACACAGTGGGGACGTACTCTAAACATACAAAACTATGCCAAAAAGATCATTAAGCATATGGAAAACCACGCCAGAAGAATCATTAAGTCTGCTTAGGCAGACATTAAAAATTTGTACAATACCTTAATTTTGACTCTCCTTTGAATTATTTTGCTTTCCACAGGACAACAGCAACTTTTAGTTCAATGACAAGTATTTTTTTTCCCCCCTTCATATTCTAGAAGTAGTCCCAAGCCTTATTTAAAACTCACAATCTAATTACTATGTGGAGTACAACACTAGGAACCTTTACAGATATATGGCAGGTGAGTCGGGTCCTCAGAGGAAGATTCAGAAACCCTAAACTAGAAATGTACTTCTCTTTGGTGACCATACAGTGAATCCATACGTAAGACTGAGCATTCCCCCATGCCTTTGAGGTGTGTGTGAGACCTGTATCAGTGGAGTCCTTCTCAGATACTGCTGACAAAGAGGAGCATGGCATTCCAAACAGAGTTAATCTCTTCAGCCTGGCTGTAACACAGGGTTAACGACGTGTACTACAGTTTTAAGTACAGGCTGACAAGAGGAAAATAAGAGCTCCATCAGTTTAGGGTGCTTCACATGGACTCCTGACCCCACAGAGCCATGACTGTATATCAAACAGGCAAGGTTCCTAACTGCTTAAGCTGCATCACAGGGAAATTTGCATTTCTGCACATCCCAATCAGGCAACTCACGCTGGGCACCAAATGACAGAAGTGCACAAGTGACCTCCCGCAAAAAAAGCTGCCATGGCCAGCTGCCTCCAGCCAGGAGAGCACTGCACTCCACTGTGCCTTCTCTGCAATTTCCACATAAGGCCATCCATTCTCTTCAGCTCTATGAAGCAGGGGCCCTGCAGAAAAGAGTTTCACAGCACTATGCTGATTCAGAGAACAAATCTGCATAAGGAAGGCATGAGGCAAGGATCAGGTGAAGACAGGAGGATAGGTAAGTAACAACTGTCACACTGCAGACACATGACAGGACTGAAGCTGCAGTTCCAAATCACAGTGGCAGAGCTTTGCTTTGGAGGATTTGGTTTTATATCTACCGTCTGGATTTATAATGTACCTTCTTATCTAAAAATAACTTCGGAAAAAGGTATTCTAACATCTGGACTTGCACCAGTGCTAAAACAGGCACCAGCAGCTGCATTTAAACCCCTTACGTCTGCAGTCCAGCTCTCAACCCAAAATAATTGATAGCAATGCTGGGCTGTGGCAATGCACAGAACTCACACTCACCCCATGGGTTTGACACATTTCCTCTGCAGTACAGTAACTCAGACACTTGGGTCTCTGAGGCTCAGTTCCAGATTTTGGAGAAAAGCAGCCAGTGGGCACAGTGTGTGCACCTGTAATCCATC
Source organism: Cephalopterus ornatus (assembly GCA_013396775.1). Lineage (NCBI taxonomy): Eukaryota > Metazoa > Chordata > Aves > Passeriformes > Cotingidae > Cephalopterus > Cephalopterus ornatus. Next base: position 276,620 of record VZRE01013686.1, on the reverse strand, counting down.
CCAGGCTTTCCCTTCTTTCCAAATGCTCCTGCTCCTCATGCTTGTATCCCACTTTCTCCACCACCTGCTCTTCCTATAGCTATCCCAGCTGCTTATACTGAGTCCTGCTTCACCTTCTTATTTCCCCTACCCAGAGTTTCTCCTGAGATCTTGCTTTGTATTTATTTCCAGCTCCTTTTTCCCTTGTTTTTAGCCCTCTAAATTTGAATGTTTTGTTTTTTCCCATCTCCTCTTATGTTCCAGGTTCACCTGAGGGAGCAGAGCAGGCTTGCTGCCTTTTGTGGTTGTGCTGTTTGGCACAGAGGCCAGATGATGAAAAACTCCTCTGCTTCTGTAACAGACTCTTCTAGCAGGTGCTATGTAATTATTAGATGCCATATGCTTTTATAAATTATATTGAAGTGCATTTTACAACTGTCTTGTACTTTGAGAGTGCTCTGAAATTTAAAAGGTAATTATGCAGAGATGCCAAGCTGGCACAAAAGGGTTGCACCCAGGTGTAAATGGTTGGACCAAGGGTGATCCATCTTACACACATTGAACTAAGTCTCTCTGACATGCTATATAAACTATTAGATATTCATCCCAAGAGCAGCAGTCCAACGACAAAACTTCCCACACAATGATTTCAATACCAGGTAAAATTCTGTACAATTCAACGTGATGAAGAGTTAACTTCAGTACACACTAATTGCATTTGAGGGTGTCTAGATAACATTATCTGCAAGCTCTACTTTTGGCACCTCAAAACGAATCTGTCGAGCTGACGATGTTCTGAGAAGGTCTGAATGTCTCGAGTGCCGTGGGCAGTGCTGCCCTGCTCACACCTGCGGCAGGTGGTGGATGCTCAGGGTAAGGTGGTGCTGAATACTGGAGCGCAATCTTTTGGATAACACAAGCAGAGTCCAGCTCTTCTTAGCAGTCATTCAGGAGCCTGCAGCTTGCTTCACAGCAGGATCTTTGGACTTTGCCTCATGGCCATGTGCCAGCTCAGGCAATTGCATCTGAACCAAGTGTCCTCCGCTGTTTCTGCTGGACAGGCACATGAGCACCTTGCTAGTGAACGACACCAGTTCTGGAGCGAGAGTGATGCCCACTGACATGTCTGATGACAATGCACAGCAACACATATGTGCAGAAAGTATCAATTACCATCCTACCCATAAACCTACTGGCAAGATTAAACTAGATAAGGCATGCTGTGTCAGTGGGAACAGCACGATCCCGAAGCAGCTGGATCTGTTACACAGAACTTTCTGCATAAGAACAAAGCTGCCTGTACGAGACAGGAGGAGAGAGGCAGAGGATCCTGTCTGTCCATCCCACCATCAACAAGAAAAAAATGAGGCTTAAGCTAGGAGACAAAAAGCAGTGCTGCATTCTAAGGCAGGCAGCATCCACCTCAAAAGGCTGAATTTGGACATAAGCTTTATGTCTTTCAGCAGTATGAAGGTCTGTGGGATGCCTTTTTTTTTTCCCCTGGGGGAGAAAGAACATAAAAACCCCATAAACACACTCTGGGTAATACCAGGTTTCACAAAGTTTCAGATTGGTACATCAGTCACAATAGAAATCTCTTTTTTTCCCCTCCCCCACCCACGGCAGGCCACCAGAACTGCACTCGGAGACTGGAAGACAAATGGGCAGCTGCCTCTGGAGGCAATTGTGAGGAGACTAAAGATCAACTTGCAGCTGGCACTTCCACCCCCACCTCTCCTTAATACTTCAGTCCACTCGCTGCCAGACAAGGATCATGAGTCAGCTCCTAAACATATTCTCCTTGAAACAATAGCTATAGCTCTCTGCTGCAGCTATCCCACTGCTTCGGCTCCAAGGGACACGCCACAGTCATGGAAACAAAGGGACCAATTTTAACCTACAGCAGTCCAACACCAGAACTGAATGATATAATAAGCATGCACTAAAGAATACTATGCTAAACCTGGGAGATTAGCAAAGCTAATTTTGACATGTAACAGGCATGAAGTCAGTACTGTAATGAAAATCAGCAGAAACAGCAAACAGAAGTGGGTTTGGGGCTACGTGGAAAAGCAGATGGCTTTTGCACAAACCTTTTCTGCTACAACAGGGTGCAGTTTGATACCACAGCATTGTACACTGCAGTACTAATTAGAGGGCAAAGGAGACAATTTAGCCTTTACAAATTAACTTTATCATAGGCACTGAAGCTGCTGCTCTCTCAATTCGAGCAGCCACCACTCACTGAAACTCTGCACTCACAGAGATGGAACCCCCAGCACTCATCTCTCAAGGGCATTTCAAGAAGTAAAAAGCAGCTTTTTGCAAGGACAACATTTCAGCTTACCCAGCTAATGACATCAAACTCAAGCTTTCCTGACCCAAGTGCTGTCAGTCAATAAAGAATTCAAAGAACAGGTAAGAAAACACACTAAAGATTTCTCATAACTAGATGTTAAGTGCTGAACTGGTGGTGACTACAGAGCCCTTAAAGAGCTGTGCACACCGTACAGATTAGACATGGGAGAGTCTACGTCCATGCACCCTCAAGAAACATCAGCGCCCAGAACATGCCTTACCTGCAGACAGTCCACTGAGACCTCTGAGGAGATGTTGCTGCCAGAGCTGCAGTGCAAGCTAATGTGCTGGGAGACTTCAGTAACAGCTTATGTTTACATTTTTTTTTTCTAGCTAAGAAATAGGCAAAATCAGTTGTCCTTTTTCACCTCACCATAACTGGTCTTTGTTACAGCTGAGTACTGCCAACTACTTTGACGAAGTCTCTAACCCAAAATATCGTGAGCCACTCTGCCCTACAAGCCACAGGCGAGCTGGAGACAAAAATAAGAAACTAAATCACAGCACAACAAAGAGATAGGACAATTAAAGGAAAGTCTGCAGGGCCCTGCCAGGTGTGGTTTGTGGGACTGAGCAACACGAATTGGAAGGTCCTACTGTTGATGAAGCACATCGATGTTACCATCCACAGAGAGGTGACTAATGCATACACTCCATATGAAAAGAGAGCAGGCTGTACTACATATGTATCTTTTAAATTATTTTATTTTGTGTAAGCTAAAAGGAAATTTACACACTTAAATCTCAAAAGACCTTGGGCATGCATATTGACCTTTTTAGAGGTTCTTTGACATAGCTCTCTTTTTTCCATAGGAATTTCCCCAGACATTTACAACCCATAGTTTTTTACTGTATATACAGCCTAAAACCATAGCAATCTATGATTATGTCATTTTACACTGTGCAAAATCAAACAGGAATAGTGGTACAACAGAACATAAAATTTTTTAACAGGTAAATTTCATTGTAAGACATTCATATTGTTTTGGTCCTTCTTTTCCAAATCAAACTGATTAAAAGCAGACAACCTTCTAATGACTCAAAAAAAAAAAAATCAAGTGTTCAGACAGTAATCCATAACTGGAACAAGAAATTACTGACAGCATACCTTTCAAAAGGCTATATAACGACAGAGCCATACTACTGAAGTTCAAGAACATAAAAACTGATCAGCCAACCAATCAAATGGGGGGAGGGGATGGGGAAAAGAAAAGGAAAAACACATCTTAAGCTTGTTAAAACACAAAAGAAATTACTGGGTTTTAAAGAAACAATAACTGAAAAAGCCACAAAGGGCCAACATAACCTTTTGATTTTTTTTCCAGCAAGAAGTATTTTAATATATGCAGGAAAGAAAAAGTTACTCAATGCAATCTGAAAGTCTTCAGGGGAACTTCACAGATTGTGAAGATTGAAGTTTTCATTATGTGTTTATAGGACTTTTTTTTTTTGAACTTTTTAAAGTTTTGTAAGAAGGACACCACCAGTGTATTTCACAAAGACATAAATGTATACAGCCCAGCACAACAAAAAGAATAGATCTTCAAAAAGATTTACCCCCAATTATTTACATTTTTTTCCAATATAAATTTAGGACTCCAGTATGTAAATAAATATACATTACTATGTATACCTTTCTAGTGCTGCTTACCAACAAATCATCTGAACTTGATTTTTTTTTAAATTAAAGCAAGATTGCTTTTTACAACCCACAGAGGGAAGAAAAAAAAATCAATAGAAAACGTCCAATTCACATCACTTTAGTCTACCTTTTCTTGGCAGCTTGTTGAAGGTGTTAATGTGGCTGGGAACATCAACACCTTGGCATGCATGAAAGTTAAGTCAGGAAGGCAAGAAATCACCTTGGCAGCCTCTTCACTAAGATGTTCTTCCTTTTTAGGCTTCCTGTTGAGAAGAAAAGAACAAAGTGCATTAATCCAGTACCTGATATCCCTGGGATCACTGAAAGATTCACTGATTGAAGCAATGTTCTGTCAGCTTGTCTCCCACTGACAGGTGCTTCTGTAAGCTACCTGAAGGTAGTCTAATGTTATAATACCTACCTGCCTACCAGTAATGTGTTAACATGGAAACTCAGATAAACATTCCTGTGTACATTGTTGCAATAAGGAAAAAAAGTCCTATTCAAACGATAATTTTTATATATGATTTTTTAACTTTTTTTAGCAGGGTTGAGAGTGAAGAGACTCACTTGAAGAGATAACTATGCCCATATTCTACAGATAAAACAATAGGAGCACTAATTCGAAACTACCTAAATCCAGTACGATCTTCAAAAATGAAGTGGAAAAATCTTAAGAGGACATTCTCAATAATTTTAAAATAAAAAAGTACTTATGCTGTGTTGCCAACACGACTGTTCTCAGACTATACATCATGCCACTCTACACTGTGATCCACAAACTCTCTCTTCCCTCAGGACTCAGCAGCAGCAAAAGGTGGCTCGTGGTGTGTAGCTACTTGCTTTGAAGTGCAGTAGTATGAGGAGCCATGATGATACACACAGCAGTTTGGGAATCATTGGGGTTTACTTTACCTTTTGCATCATTCACAAGAATTACTGAGCACAAATGAATAAAGAGGTCTAAATCCCAAGTTGTTTGGTTCTAACTATTATGCAAAAAAAAAAAAAAAAATCATACTTCCCAAGTAAAATGAAGCCTGGCTCAGAGTGCTACAGACTCCTCCTCCCTTGCCCAAACATCCATACTTTACAAACATCTGGCTTATCTTTGAAGAACACTGCCTACTATTAGAAATAGTTTTCCATCAAACATTATTCCAGTTCCAAAAGGCATCTGCTGAGTCCTGCAACAATGCAAGAAATTCTAGCTGAATAAGCTCCATCACCTTTGGGACAAAAAGCTGAGGAAAAAGGGCTGGAACCAAATAAACTGCTTTCCCTAGAACACTTTGGAAATTTCCTTTTTGTATCTTACCTATAAACTTTAAACCAAGCCCATGAGAGGGCAATGACCACTCTGATCACAAAGTAGCATGTACTCACTATTTTCTTTTGTCAGCATCCATGAGGATTGCTTCCTCAGCTGACCAGAGACCAGGGAAAAGCAAGGGGCTACAGCAGTCTTACAATTCCTAAGCTAGGAGAAGAAAAAAAGAGCTGGACTCCAACTCATCCTTGATATTACTGAACATTGCCTTGACATTGAGCTATCATATTTGTTTTCTACTTGAAATCTCCACTTGATGGAAGTTCTCTAGACGAGGCAGCCTAAATACTAAATACTAAATCTGACTTACCTTCAACAGAATAGCAATATTTTTCTTTCTCTGCTGCAGTGGAATTTCATGAGCTACTGACTAGGCAGATTACCAAATTCTGGAGGATGAACAAAGCCGTGTGCTGGATTTACTGAAGGAAGAAGCAGAGAGCCAATATGTGCCTCCTCTAACAACTTCACAGTCAGCTCTGTTTGCACTCAAAGAACTATCTCTGAGCTGTTGAAATGTGGTTCTCACCCACCACTGTGTTATCAGTATCTGGTGCCACTATTAATAATCACTTACCACAAGCCTCTTAAAGGTACAAACTCCTGGTGATCAAGGACTCAGAGCTAACAAAGGAGTGTTTGACAGGGGAAGCCAAAGGAAGAGGCTGACTCGGAGATGTTCCTATAATTGTTAATCAGGCGAGATGGAGCTCACACACTCCTTGCTATTTATAAGCCTCCTCCTCCTCTGCTTATCTATGGCATGCTAAGAAATGGCACTGCTGGGTCCCAGAGGCAGCACTTCATTTTATTTGGTGGCCACATGCAGGACCTTTATCACAGGACAATGTTACCACTCTTGCTGTACCAGCTGTTCTCTGCAACACCGCTGCAGAACAGGCACACCAGCGAGCCCAGGCAGGGGTGAATCTCACCCACTTACTGGAGGCTCCCCTCCTGGCTGGAGGCCCTTTGCAATAACTTATCTACTTAACATGCAATGTGTAAAGTATCTATAAAGAAGAAGCTAACACACTAACACAGCAAACATTATTTAACTATGACCAAGATAGAGCTTTAGATACAATCACTTGTTAATGAGGCTCAAACCCTTTTTTGAAATCATCTCAGTATAGAAAGAGTGGAGACGTCCTAACTTCTCCACTCCTCAACGGAGAGGGGCAAGTTCCTCTGCAATACAACAAACCTGGACACTGCAAGTACCCTTTGTGGGTAACAATCAACACTTTTGGTAGTAAATATCACCAGGGCAACCCTAAAGAATTACTAACTCTCTAAATTTAAAAGACAAAGTAGCATTGTCACTGCAGACAGATTTTACCCTTAAAACTTATCAAACTGCCTAATAACTGTGATGCCCTTTGATAGAGGCAAGAGAAATAACTGTGTTCATTTCAGTCACTACTTGTGCTGAAGATGTTCCCACTGTCAAGAACTTCTTTTGCTGAACCCTGGTCAGTGGAGGGGGGCATTGCAGAGCTTCTCCTGTTTGTGCGCTTCTAATCTCTAGATACCATGGCTTAAAGAACAGACACCCAAGTGAGCAGACTGCCAATGGCAGCTGCACTACTTCTGTCTGCTTTGAAACCAGAACTTCTGATTACTAAACCATGGAATGCCCCAGTTCTAGCTCATTCAGGTTTTAAAACTATCCTCTACAGCACACTTTGTCTCCATCCACCTCTTCTCTTACACAAGGTTACATTTCCTCCCAAGACAGAGGACAGAAGGGATGCCCCTACCCAAGCAACTGGGCCAGTCCATCTACCTGTGGGCATTAAGTTTCCTTTTCAAAGGCATGCTAACACTAAGCCACAAGAAATGAGCCAGACTGACGGGCAGGGAAGTTGCTGGAAGAAATTTCAGCAAGAAATAGGGAATTCTTTGCCGATGCGTCACTCACACCTCACTGTTCTGCTCTGCATTTCCAACCCCCTTCTGCAGCATTCGAGTCTTTCAGGGCTTCAGTTACCTCCCATGTTTGCAAAGGGTTTTGCGGACAGCACCAGCAAGGCCAAGCTTTATCAGCAACACGGAGCCGATTAGAGAAACACACTTTAAAAACACTCTGTAATTAGGAGTTGGGCTGCTCCATCCAACACCGTCCCCAAGGAGCACGTCCAGTTTACATGCAGGTTTCGGCCATTTCTCAGAAAAGTATCAGTGCTCTGCTTTCCTTCAAAAGGACAGCAGATAAACTTTTGATCTCTGCCAATTCTGTGGAAGCAGGCTAGGCTGCAGAGTCTCTCTGGAATGCTGTACTGGATCCCTGACCTTCAGCACTAACTGCTGCCGTCAAGGTTTCAGGCTTAAGCTGAGGGGGAAGCTTCCTCTCCTCTCCAGTACATTCCTTCTGAGAAACTGCCTTTGTGGCTCAAGAGATGGCTTTACAAGCAAAAGATGGGGCTACTTTAGAGAAAGATAACTCTTCACATGGCATCCTGCAGCTGAACAATGGTATTTTCACTCTGAACTTCACCCTAAAGATCCTGAGCTCAGACAAGTCACACACACGGGAAAGCCTCAGCACAGCTGAAGTTGGAATCAAAGGCACTGGTTCCGTCTTCCTCAATAGTCATATCAAATGCCTAATAGTCCATATTTCCAGGCTGGTGCATGAAGATCATCCTCATTGAGCTGACTGTACCCAGCCACTCCTATTTTAAAGTCTTAAGCTCATTACAGAAGAATAAAAAAAAAAAATCAAAAAGAAAACAAATTTTTACAAAAAGCTAACATTCTGCAACACATTTGGCATACTGCTGAGATAAGACCTTATTTCTCTGAAGGCTTCTAGCTTGAAGAAACAGATTGCTTTTCTTTTGGAGAGCACGAAATCAAGAAAGAAAAGAGCACTTGACTTTTTTTAAAACTTAGAGTTGACAAAAATATACAAAATGTACTACACACTGAAAACAGCTTCTTTAAAACAGCTAATCCTTGTGTGTGTCTGAACTTAATCTCCATGCCTGAGGTCCCCTGCCTTTCTCTACTGCCTGACATATCGCTATACCACAGATGTAGTACCTCTTCCTCCTGGTAAGCAATGCTCTCCAGAACAGGGGAAGAACTCTGACATCTGGATAAAGAGCTTTAAGTGCACAAGTAAGAGCTTTCAAGTGCATTGTGGAAGCACAGGAAAAAAACCAAACAAACACCCAAGCCCTCATATAAAAAAACCCAACAATATAGAAAAATGAGGGTCAACATTCATTTAAGCAAAGCAGACTTCCCTGTTGCTTTGTAAGGAAAAACATCTTAAGGCAAGCAGGCAGGTACAAAACTATGAGTTGAAATAAAAGAAAAATACATTTGGAGTTTGCATGTCCTACTGCAGTTACTTTTAAATTAGGCTTAATACAAAACTATTTCAATGTAACTATGTTTTCTAATTCATGAAAAAGGAAGCGTATATGTGCTCCAGGAATAGAAAAAGAGGTGATCCAGAAGCTGAGACCCAAAAACCAGCATTGAAGTGGGGAGTTCCCTCTACTGGTTCTCCCTGGAAATTTCATGGCTTGCTGACCTTTTTTATTCCATGTTACTTTCAGAATCATCACTGCAGGAAAACTAGCATGATAGTTTTCTCAGTGAAGGAACATGAAAGAGCATTTAAAAATTAGAGTTTTAATAACTTTAAGCAAGCCAGCTCTGTCCCATCATTCCTGTGCCTCCTCCTAAGTGCTCTGCTGCATGAGAACACATCTAGTTTTAGAGTACTGAATAAATCTAAAGCTCACTTATGAGTAAGGGTATGTCACCATCTGTTTGTTGCACACTTCCAAAACACCAATATTTTACTTTTGTGAGAATCCCTCAGTGATTCTTTTAATGGGCACAGACATTAATTACACGTTAAGACAGTTCAGGATGTGCTAAGATATACATTAAAAAAACCAAAGCCCAAGAATACAAGCTTGTAAATGGAGAGACTGTTCTGTGACCATTCAACTGGCCAGACATCATGAAAAACATGTGACACCTGAAGACTTTCTATAGATTCTACATAGAAAAAGCACAAAAGTAGCTCACATGTGCTCATCCAAGCAGAAAGGACATCCTAAACCAACTACACGCTCCTTCCTTAAGCTGCAACATCAAAATTAAACTCATGTTTGGTCACTTAAGTTTTGACAGGTGCTAGAAATATTTCTGAAGGGACAAATATAGTTATAACTATTAGTCCGTTTTATCATTTTACTTGTGGAACATTCTGTATTTATAAGTTACACAGAGGTCCAAGGAGAGTCTTCTATCACAGTCCTAAGGCTCTGAACTGTGTGGTTCAGTTTACCCTGCCATTCTTAGAAACCAGCTCTGCTGTTCACGAAGTCACTGCCTCCAGTTCAGTCTTTGGCTCCAGCTTTTCAGCTTATGTTCTGGTGATCTTTTTCTTTCAGCTCATGAACTATTTCCACACTTTAGAGTTCTATGATAATTTGAAATATGAACTACAGTACGGTGAATTTCAGATTTAAAACTCAATTATTAAATTTAAGGCTTTTGATCATTCAGGAACTTCTGCCCTAAACCAGCATACACACGTTCACATCTCCCATTTCACGCCACCCTTAAAAACAGAAGAAAAACATGCAGGGAAGAGTCTTTACCTTGTGGATGTGCTTGCCTTCTCCACTGTGGACATGAGTCTTGCAAATGCATCAGTCACTCTGTTGCTTGCATTGGAAGTTTCCAGTTTTGAGGTTGTCAATTCATACAACTCAGGATCCACACCTTATAGTATAAAATAATAATCAGTGATGGTTGGAGGCAAGTACAGTCATAATTACTCACAGACCAACTTGCTAGAGACTGTTTTCTGTAAACATCTGAATCATTTATAATTTCAAGATACATGAAAAGAACACGACAGAACATGTTTGTGTTTCTGAAGCATTATCCTCTCTCCCCATCCTTTTTCAGCAGCTTTTTTAGTTGTACTACAAAACAGACACACCTTGGATCAAGTCTGGCATACAAGGTCTCAGTCTATGAGTAAACAAAACCAATTTGATTTACTTTTGAGTGTGAAACCTCTGTTAAAAAGTGTCAGCTGTGTCAAAATGGATTGTTTCAATTACTTCAACTCAACTGCCTCTATTAAAAGAACACCGCATGTTAGCAGGGACCAACTCTTCACTGAGAGATTACAAGCAACACTGACATGCATTAGAGTGCATTTAGTATCTTGCTTTTCACCAGGGGTTGTGTTGAAATCTGAAGTGAGGAAAAGCAGCTTTTATGAAACACAGAAGTGGAATGCCATTAAAGAAGTTTCACACTAATATGTATAGTTCTACCAAGACTTTTAGTCCGTGCTCCCTTTTCATCTTTCAAGTATTCCTAAAGCATTAAGTATCCAGATGTTTCAGCCTTGAATTCCTACTTTCAGGTTCTCTTAAGTCAGATGTTGAATTTTCACATCACATATTTTGGGAAAGGATTTCAAATTTTATCCCAGAGGTAATTCTGTAAATACTGCAAACAATGGAAACCTGCATCCAAAAAAAAAAAAGTATGTCTAAGTTCAATTCTACCTGTTTAGTATCAAGCATCACATCTCAGTAGGAAGTAGCTCTAGAATTTCCAGATATTACGTATTATTTCTTAAAAAAAACCCCAACCTCTAGCAATTAGAATTATCAAAATAAATTAAGAGGAAAGACTTAAAAAAAATTTTATTGCTCAGAAGCATTTTAAATTGGAGATATTCCCCTAGTTACAATTTCAGATATTTTATGTTTCATGGGTTTCAATGAAGCGTGCATATGTGCCATTCACAATTGTAAGTATTTTTCAAAAACTGCATGGAATTTTTGTACATAAGCAGTGTGATTTTCAGAGACACCTGTGTCCTAAACAAGTGTCACACTTGTACCTGTTGGTTTGGACAACACAAAAGTATTTCATCCTACTGTGGAATTGCAAACACCGAGACCTGATGGTCCCCCTGTAGCTCCCTAATCTAAAACCAGCATTTACTAATGTGTGCTGATGTATGTATCCAGATTACTTCTCAGGATTAGGATGCTTTTACAAGAATTCCTGACACATCAAAAGATTACTAAATAAAATAAATGCCTGTGCTTATTATCCTGCCTTTACCACCAGTAACTGCAGCACTGCATGTGCTAACAGATGAGGTTAATCATCCTCAAGCCAGCTTTGCATGAGCTCTCCCCAAGCAGTGTCTTGACCATTTGTCCTTTGGGCACAAGTTAATTCCTCTTTTATTGTAAGGAAACTAAGCTGACCAAAATGTAAAATTAAGAAAATTGTCTGGTTAAGCTGCAGGAGATGGGAGAAGATTTGTTCCATATAATATGAATTGATTACAAATTAATCAGCTGTCTTTTCAACACACATTTTTTTAAAGTCTGGATTTTCAAAGTTAATTTCATCCGGTTCCACACCAAATATTTAAATATGTACCATCCTGAGACCAGCATACCAAGACTTTTAGTACTGTCAGATGTTTACAGAACTTGGAAATAGGAAAAAGCCCAAATATTCCATAAAATATCCACTTTCAATCAGGGAGAGGAAGCCTTGAAGAAATACACTTTGACTTGCAGAAGCCTGCGAAATCCCATTAAGGTACAAATTGGAAAGCTAATTGAAACGAGGAGCCCTTTGACATGCAACTCTGCAACAAACATTAAATGCAACCTTGTAAGTTACATCATTTAGATATTCCCATTTCCAGTCATTACATATGAAAATGAATTCATTTTTGCTGTATGGAGATGTCACCGCTCAATTTACTGTTCTTTAGGCACCTCTTACTCAGCTACATTTATGTTAAACTATTAACATGAGAAATAAAACAATACACTGAATTGTGGGAACATTGTAGAAATGAGTAACTCCCTGTTCATGATGCAGAATGCAAATTTTTATTACAAAGTTATTTTGGCTACTGATGAAATCTGGCTGAGAAGAATCCAGTGTTATCTACAGCAAGTAAAACTAAGGTCTCCAAAGAAAGAATAAACTTCTACTACTGATAAAAGTTTCTTCTTTAAGCCAAAAGATCTAGCAATTTGTATTTCAATTTTTTTTTTTTTAAAGAGTTGCATATTCTCCATTTTATTCAAATGATGAGAGAATATTTAAGGAAACCACTGCAAAACCTTAATGAGATATTGAAGGAAAGTTAGCCAACCAAACCCCACACAAAGCTCCTAAACACACACACAAACACACGAGCTGCAAGCCATGAAACAAATGACTTTCCCAGAAACAAGTCAGGAGGAAAGAAAAACCAAAACAAAAAAAACCAACCAAACACACACAAAAAAAATAGGCACTATAGGGCATACCAGGGAAGGTGATAATACCTGTAACTTGGTGAAACAACAACACAAAAAATAAAATGCAATAAAAGGCTAACAGTATTCCTCCAGGAATCCCTTCCAGTGTGCACACCATCTGCACAAGCAATAATACATGTAGCCAACTACATGTACTGGGCACTGGTGACTTGTGTCAGTGGACTTGCACGCACAAATAATCTGTAAGACTATACTCCTTGACTTTACTACCTATCACTTCCATGACAAACCTGCCATTTTTCATCTCATAATGACATTTCTCAAGGGTGGAATAAAAAGACATTTAGATTGCCGTGCCACAAAACTGCCTTCAGTAATCAGATTTCGAAACTGAAAAAAAAATCGTGTTTCTAAAAACAAAAAATACAATAATAATTATAATTACTTATTTGAAATGCGGGAGAACTCCAAACATCTTAAGAACTGATTTTTTAAAACTAAAATCACTAAGAGGAAAAACATCCTTCCTGTGAAGAAACTGATATCATGGCTTCCGGCACAGTATTGAAAGAGTACCTGCCTTATCAACTTAACCTATGCACTGGAATAAATGCCAAAAACGTTCCCTTAAGCTCCTGTAGAAATTTATTCAAAGTTTAGGTTTTTCACAAGCTCGTGCAAAATACTCAGAGCGTGTCAAAACCCTGTGATAAATGAACTCAATTACTTTCACGCATTACTCAATGAGAGAGTGGTATTACTCATATCTCCTTTGTAAAGGGAGTAAGTTGCAGATAAAGTGCTTTGGCTTTACAATTAACATTCATGAACTTCTAATGTCCCACAAACATGCAACTATATCCTTTTTCTATCATAAATGCTGTTAAAACACTTTTTTCACTTTATCACGAATATTAAGTAGTTCACACAAAGAAAAAATTTACAGCAGCAAACCCCAGCAGGGCTGCGATAGATCAAGCTCTGTAAATTTATATTCACACATAGCTTCCAAACAACATCATAATCCTATAATTTGGAGGTACATATTTAGAGGAGAGAGCAAGGCTCATATTTTAGGAATTGTCACATCTACACCATTTTTCAAAATTTTCTTAAGTGCTTAGAAGACGTAACTTCCAGTATTTCTCATTTGAGCCAAGTGTTTTAACATGTTATTTGCAAGAGCATAAAAGCCATTCATTCCTTCAGCAGGTGACAAACACAGAGCTGACAGTACCTTCTAAATACTTCGTACTCGACACAAAACACCAGAAAACAGAACACAGATTAAAGGAAAAAAAATGCAGTAGAAAGACATTTTTGAGAAACGCCATGAAATTTCTCCTTGTTTGTAGGAAAGTCAAGTGATGTGCTCATGCTTTTAGTAAGTCGTTACGTTCTTACAGTTGTGGTTTTGACACTCTGCTGACCTGGGATTGTGGTGGTGCTGCTAGAGCTACTGTCATCCACGGGCCCAAAGAAATCAAGGTTCAGAAGAGTGGAACCTCCACTAGCTTGAAATTCAGTGACCGTGTTGGTAGGCAGCCATATAGAAGGTAAGCCAAGGGAGGGGTTTATGTGTAAAAAGGGGTAAGACACACACTTGAACATGCAAGTTATAATTAGTACTCAGTACGCAATTTAAAAAAATCGACATGAAAACAATGCTTACAGTATTAGTTTGTACCTTCTAGAACATTAACAGCCTAATTCAGTGCACATTTCCTCATGTACATTGCAGCAAGGAAATCAACACTAGTAACTTTAAAATAGAAATATTTATTTCAATCTAAAAATGAAAGAGAACCAGCACGACCCAGAGAGAAAGATGTGATCAGTTAAAGGGAAACAATATAGAGGTCAATTGATCCTTAAAATACAGTGGGCTTTTTCTCCCCTCACTGGAATTGACAGCCATTCTTTCATCAGGAAGACTTAGCAGATCTTTAAATACCAAAAAACAAAAACAAACAAACAAAACCTTTAAAATTTTATTTAGCAGCTTTAAGCTATTAATTATCATTATCTTAAAGCAGTGTGACCACTGGGTAACAAATGCCACTCTTATGTCCAGTTCCCCACTGGTAAATTATACTGTTCCCCTTTAGTACTAAAACAGAAATCAAACCAAGATACATTTTAAAGTTGTTTGTTAAAAAGAAAGCATGATGATCGACTGAAGTAATAAGACACCAGACAACAGCAAAAGGGTCCATCCAGGCTTTCCTTCAGCACCATGATATTGCTATCCAAACTCTTACATCCCACATGCTCTGTGGCAACACCAGTGCAGTAAGAGATGCTGTTTATCTGAGCCTGCCTTTGAACGACTTGTGTGTCATGAATTAGTTGCTGTCAGCAGGCTCCTCGTAAAGGTATCGGTTTCTTTATAGGTTCCTAGTCTGTCAGTCAAACAAGTTTCTAAAACTTGTTTTATTTCCTTTGCATGCACTTACATTTCTGATACTGGAGGCAGCGGCACAACTCACTTTGCTATTAAAATAGACACATGTGAAGGGTCTTTTATGTGATAACTATATACATTTACAGATACAAATAAGTTTGTAGCTACCTCTTTAATATATCAGCTATAAGTAGCTCTTCAGTGTAAGCAAAAGTGATAATGGATGAAGTCACATTTTTTAAATATAAAATTATCTTTACATCTGGAAACTTTTAGCTCAAGAAGTGTATACGTTGCAAACAGTTCGTGGTTAAAATATTGTGCTTTGAAGTAGCCACTATACACAAGTTTGTCAATCAAAGGATGTCTAAAGAGATAGCTGACTGGTGAAAAATACCTTCAAGAAGTAAAACTCCTCAATCTAAAATGCTCATTTGTTCAGAGTTTCATTATAATCTCGTTATACATAAAGAAGTGTTAATATTGCCACTGTGTCACTAGCATATGGCAGGAATCTAAAATAATACTTAACTTAGTGTTTTTCAGACTATGTAATACTTCACATAGGGGCACTGTTAATCAGAAAGAAAGCCTGAATTTCCAAAGTTAGGAGTAAGAAATAAATATTATATATATTTTTTTATATATATATGTGTGTGTATATATTTAAAAAAAATAATCAGCAGATAGATGTTTGTCTGAACTTTGTAGCTTTCTTATCTCTAGCTCTGGTGCTAGAGGCTCTACGGAGAGACGTACCATCTAAAGGGTTAGTAAGGCCACTGCTACTCCAGTCAAACTGGACAGGTGGTAGAGATTCCTAGAGTTGAAAAGTCAGAAATCAGATTTTATAGTCAGTTCAGGTTACAACAATGCAAAGCAGTTCAAACAACAGATTCTTAGCGTCTAAACACTTAAAAAAAAAAAAAAAGACAACTAAATGATCAAGCCCCAACTTTTGGGAGGCGTGTATTTTCATTATATGCACTAAAGATTCAAAGCAGAATTGTTCTACCACAGGAAGTCTCATTAAATTCTGAACAGTACAGATTAGGTAACTTCTCACTCAAACAAGATTTGCAAATCAACTAAAACACATGAATTGAATAACAAACCTTAAGGCACAGTTGAAAGTTAAACTACTATTACTTTCACGGAAGATGAGGCACTTAGCATAAAAGGTGTGTATACACAATTACAGGGCAATTGTAGAATAGTGAAAGGTGTCTGTACATCCATGCTTTGTCCTGATTATATACATGATTTACCATCAATAAGCCCATGGTTCTTTTTGCTTTGGTTTGTTTTGCTTTTAAGAGACATAATCCCTACATGTGAGAGACAAACTCAACACCCTCTCCACCGCACTCCCTTTAAAAATAAAGCTCTGTGACTTATTGTCCTTTAACAATTAACTCATCCTGGTCTATGTACAAGCCATTAGTAGCAATGCTTGAACAAGAGGAGCATGGAAACATTGACTCCTTCTGGGAGCCCATCTTTGCCTTTTCATTTCCCCTTTTCAAGACTTTTGGACACAAGAAGCAGCAGGGAACATGCTCTACTGGGAAGGTGTGTTCAGGTGCAGTGTAACTTCCAAGTGCTGTCCTCCTGTATTCTCAGGACATAAACTGATGGGATAGTATCAGAAATGTCTGAAGTAAGTTCATCTTTTCTACCTCTGTGCATTACACCTCTACTCTCTCCCCAGTGAAGTCAACTGTCAGGAAGCACTGGCAAAGGATGCAGCCTCAACTTCTAACAAAACAATGACAGTATGGAAGAAAAGCAATAGAAGTTCTCAGCAATATTACTCAAAATGCATCAGGTACTTGTCCAGCTTCCAGTGGCTGAGCCATACCTTCTCTTTGCTTTTGTAGAAAGTCAGACTTGATTTTTTCAATTTTTTTAATGTTTTTTTACTTTTAAAATTTCCAACCATCTGACACTGAAGAAGAATGCAGATTCACTAATGTACAATTAAGCTCACTGTAGAAGGCTTTATTTACAGAAGTAAAAACAAAGGGAGCTGGAGATTTCTGTATGTACTTATACCAAATGTCTTGCCTGGAAAAATCTTTTTTACCTAATGTCTTGAAAATATTACCAGTACTGAGCACAGCTTGAACAGTATTCACTGTATGGAGCTTAAGGAGCTGATCCTACACTTTTTACTTTGCTTTGGTAATGAAATTATTTGCCTGTAGACAAAATGTTAGCAGTGTGGAAGCTAGACCTGATGAATTAATGATCACTATCATCAGTAGCTTGTTTAAACTTTGTCACATCTAAAATATACTATCATTAAAAGGGGTTCGTGGGGAAAAAAAAAAAAAAAGGTGATATGACAATTTAGTAGCTTTCTGCCCTGAGCAAAATGAAGTCAAATTGAAACAAAGTGGCTTCCTACCAGCTCTTACTTACTGAGGAAAACACCCACTACATTTTGTGACAAAAGCCTGAGTCAGGACTGATGAGTGTGACAGAACTGCACGGAAAAAGTGGTACCAATGACTGGCTAAGCTTTTGCCTTTAATGATGACTCGATTCTCAAATTTGTCAAGGAAGGGACAAAGGATGTGACCAATTCTTCCTAAAATGGGAAAAAAAGAATCTGACTCTAAATCAGTAAGAGTATACTAAGCATATTAGTTGCTCTGTGGGAGGAGACTATTCTGCTGACTTCAACCACTTGGGGAAAGAGTGGGTAAGTAAAGCAAACCCCACCTATGCAGGAAGCTGGCAAGCCCTGGTTTATACAATAGCAAACAAAGTGAAAGGAGAAGGCAGAGGAAAAAGCAAATTAAACAGAAAGTTTTCTGTTTCTAGTGACTTCAGCCCTAAGAAAACTAACTACACTGGGACACCTGAACATTGAAATCTCAGACAATGGGAACATACCCTGCAAATGGGAATATAATGTTTTACCTTTCAGAGATTGTGACGTTGCTAGACTACTGCATTTACAACTATTATTTTAATAACATGCTTTAAGGAAAAGTGCCCAGTCTAGGAGAATACTGAGAAATGGGGTAAACTGCTTTTACTCCTCGAGGCCTCCATCTTAGATTACAGGACATGGTACAGAAATGAAAAAGCACACTCAGCTGTCAGAATACTACTCTGAATGTCAAGGAAGTAAAAAAGAGGAAATTAAAATGCCTGCTGGTTTTACTGCACCATAGTTCACTTTGATAAAAGTGAGAGATGTTTTCACACAGGAATTTTAGAATGTATTATGTAAGAGCTTTTATAATCCAAACGAGTAAAATGTAAACGTTTGGGTCTGTGCCAATAATTACCCAAGGAAAATTAAACAAAGGAAGAAAAAAAAAAAGAGCATTTTGCTGTCTTAAAGCTGAGGGAAAGAAATAAAAGGGCTTGTAATACAAATAAAATGTCATTATTTAGATGGATCCCACAAACGAGCGTCATAAACATTCCAAAAAAAGGTTTACATGGAAGTAATTCATACATTTCATTGTGTGTATTCATTGACAAAAGTACATCAGTTCTGAAAACTGCTCTTTTCAGACAACCCCTTCAAGCAACTGTCACATCTGATAGAATAGCAAGTTCTGTAGTATCTCTTATCTGCAAGTCTTTCTATCTTACTCTGTCAGGAAAGCTACACGTACTCTTGGATCTTCCTCACATGTATAATTGGAGAGCAATCCCTGATGGAGCCTTTGGCTGGTGGCCAATAATATGGTAGTTTGCATCTGTCATTGTTAGAAGTCCTGATGGTCTCTTATGTAATTAAAAGTGTTTTTAAAGACTGTCACCCCACGGGGTTTAATTAAGGTTCAGTCCCTAATAGCCAGCAAGTGTAAGATACATATTTCTATTATAACCTGATCCCTAATTCAGTGCCTTACATGCAAGTGGATGTGCTGTAATGGGCACGTGCAGAAAAGAATCACTGGCCATTTTCTTCTAGAAAGGTCTGGGTCACTGCAGATTCCCATTCCAACATAAAACTTATTACACAAAACTAGGCAGGTAACTCTACCAAGGAAACAGTCCTAAACAGAGAGACAAAGGCGCCTTGAAGCAATAGCAAAAAAGAGCAGAAATATCTGGACAATTTTTTTCAAGAAATCCAAAGAGAAGCAGGTAAGCAAACTCTAAAAATGTTAACTCTAAAATGAGAAGCAGGTAAGCAAACTCTAAAAATGTTAACTCTAAAATGTTAACCAGAAAAGAGTATTAAATCAGGAGAAAGCAGTCATCATTAAGTCCAGACAGCAACCTCTTTAACAAACACTGGAATATATTTTAATTGCACTGCCTGAGGACTTGGCTGTGGTTTAGAAGCCCACTGGAGCTGTATTAAAAAAGAAGGGAAGGACACTAGTCTCAGGTCTCACAATCAAAGGGTGCCTATTCCAGCAGCCACTCCTTCCTACACCTGATGTGCCTTGACAAAGCCTTTTACTTGAGCCCTGCAAAGTCTCTGAGACATGCTTAGATCAAGGCAACAGTAATCAGGGGATTATTTCATATTCTGTTTACTGCCTTACAGTTATGAGCACAGAGGAACAGAGAAATAAATTCCTCAATTGTCAAGATAAACAACAGATCAAAGAAGAATTTAGACGCTACCTTCAAATATAAACCAGCATGAGTCTACAAAAAATCATCTTCATACAACAAACTAATGTGAGGACAAACCAGTCAGTAACTCGCTTGAGAGAATTCTTAATTTCCAAAACCTTGTCCTTACAGCTTAAATGGTTCAGATGGAAATTTGCAGAGCCTAACCAATTCAGTGAGACCCTCTGCAGGGAATACGGGCAAAACATACAGTTTATATCATAACTAGGAAAAAGTATTGCAGCTCACTTGCTGCTTTTTGCCTCATTCTTTTTATTTCTAATGTTCTCCATTTTAAAGCTCTGCATGCTTTCCCTCTGTTTGCCTGCATTTAGAAAGCATTTCTGTGTTTCTACAAATGTTCTTTCTATTCCTACCTTTGCATCACCACAGTCTTTCTTCCAAAGCCTTACTCTCTCAGCAGAAAGTCATACACATACATGCAGAGATACTGATCTGTATACAAGTCCCCTAAGTGCCAGGCTTTGAATGGAGGAGAACTCTTCCTTGAGGAAAGAACAGGAATCTATTAACTAGAACCTCTTCTTCCAAAGAGAAAGCCAAGATTCTGAAGTTTCTGAATATAAGAATGATAAATCATCACTCCCTCAAAATGGAGGAATTTCCAAGTTTTAACTAAATAATTACACGTTAACCAGGTATACTTGTAAAATCCCTAAGTTGCTGCACCTAAATTAGAATAAGAAGTTTCTGGGTCCACTAGAATTGCCTGTATCTCCACTGATTATTTAACAGTGGTTTTAGCACAGTTCCTAATGAAGTTTGGGCACATCATCTTATTACCTCTACAATCTGGAATATTCCTAAAACGTAGCCTGCACAACGTGTCGTGAAGCTGTATTTTCCCCAAAACAAAGAGAAGCCACCAAACATTGACAGAAGATGAGGCCAAGAACGAAACAAGGTGGAGAATTGATTGTTCATGCCATGAAACTGTCTGAACGTGACTTAACTCGGGCCTCTTAGCCTTCTTAATGGTTACAGCTCTAACCCATCTCTTCCCCAAAAGCTTATTTTAGTATTTGCCTTTTTGGAAAAAATAACCTAAGGCCAACAGTGCAAACAGCACAAAAGCTTCTCAGATGTATTCCTGGACCACGACCACTGAACAGAGATGGCCTTGTCAGAACAAGCTATGAGACAAGATAATCAAACTGTGACAAGTTATGGGAAATTCTGCAGCAGGAATTCATAATTAGAGAAGAAGAGAGATTTTGATAAGTAGAGGTTCTTATTTTCAGCACTGACTGCCAAGCAACTGAGAAAATGGCAGTTGTCAGAGATGCTGCTACTTCAGGCTCTTGCAGCTCTTACACTGTTTAGTGTGTAGTTTATGTTTTTCCCTCTGTAAAAAAAAGAGTAGTTTGAATGCTGCAAAAAGTGAAATTTTCCTGCTTTGTTCATATATAGAAATCACACAATTGATTTCTTCAGCTCAGACTGGTTGCAGTGATCATTATTGTTACCTTTTCTTAGACCCAATTCAGCAGTTCCACCATAACATCAAAGGCAACACAAGAAGCATCGAATGTGTACTGCCGTATAAAACAACATCAGCTCTGAGCCTACTGACAAACTGCAATTCGACAATGAAAAGAAATTCTCCTCTGGTACAAGCATGTCAGAGTTAGAGCTCTGCGCTACGGCAGAGCAAGGAGGGCAAGAAAATCCCTATACTCAGAAGCACCTACGAGAATAATTCCTTCTGGAATGCCTTCAACCAGAAACCACAGGCAGAGCAAGTAAGAAACCACAGGCAGAGCAAGATGCCGGGCAGACTAAACAAGGAGGGACACAGCTGAGCCTCTAAATATGTGCCAAGAATCATGGTAGTGACTCTGGAAGTGAAATATTTCTGCATATCCCTTTAGCTTGTTGACAGCCACACACGTTGCAACACGCATGGCACTGAAGTGGTCTTCTAATTATATCAAAACAACAGTGACAACACAGAATTCATGAAATTCAAAAGCTCACTCCTAAACTCCTCTGGATTCATTTTGTATCAAACTTTACAGATGAGAAGCCAGCAAAGCAACTCTGTTCAAGAGGTAATAATTCAAGATCTGGCACAAAGGGCCAACAGAATTCATCAATCAAAAAGTCAGGCATGTGTGCTAGTAATGATCACACCCAGAATCTCTTTCCAGGCAGCTGGAAAAGTAACATGCTTTTCATGTTACTCTGAAGAGGTAAGAAAAGGTAAAAGGAAACAAACATGACCAGTACACATGTAAATAGGATCATTCACAAAAACAAGTCCTAACCAACAGGTAGAAGGACCTCCAACAATAAGCTCCAGAAAAAGCAAAGATGGAGAAGACCTTAGCCAGAGGTCAGATGAGTCTAATGTTGCATATAAAATTTGTGTAAGTAACTGGCTTTTAAAGCAAACTGCTGTACAACAGTGTCATCAGGACTCTGACATGCTGGCCACCAACTGCTACAGTCTCATCATAAGGACTCCCCTTCCAGTCACACATGAAAAGCAGATCCAAGAGCAGGACTTCAATCTGACACATGCAACACCTGCCTCTTACATACAGATGTCTTTGAATGCATTATGTAAATGTTTTAAATATAAAGGAAGGACAAGGCATCCCACTGTTTCCCTCATTCTTTCTTTTCCTCTCCTCACTCTTCTCTGTTTTTTACCTGGAACTGATCAGAAGCACATGTGTTCATCTCTGGTGATACAGGAGGTGTCTGTCCTATTGAAGCTATTTTTTCTGCTGCAGATATTGGTTTCAAAGGTTCCTTGGTAGGTTCTAACATACCCTGAATAAATAAATACATATCTAAATTAAAACCCAATTCACATGCATGCACAGACACACACATTTATGTATATTTCAAGAACTGCAGATGCAAAAAACTAGAACCCACTACTAGGTAGTACTACCCTCAACTAAGGGCTTGGGGGTAACCATATATCTTTGGGACACTTTCACTGAGAGGGACAAAGTCGATGGAGCAGGGGGAATAGTCATCCTGGGTCTTTAGGGATAAGAAACATCTTAGAGCCAGTAACAAAAACCCAAGTGTTCAGCTGGAGCTTGCTTTCAACTTTCAGTAATGTAATTTAAGCTGGAGAAAACAGTTACTTGATAAGGTGATGTCTTCTCCTCCCAATTGTACGTAGACTATTCCAGAAATATCAAATGGCCCATCACAAAGGTACAAATGCATTTGTTCCATTTCAACAATGAAGTAATTCCGAAGAAATAATTCAAATTATCAGTTTGCAGAAAGATACCAAGAACAATAATTACTGACATGGAAATAAATGCATTGGGAAGCATTAAGAAAATAATTAAACTCACTTGTCTTTTTTTTTCCCTCACACTGAAACAAGCAAGCCACCCCAGAACAATGAGAAACCCCCAAATAAAAAAACATGGGATTTGCAAATAGCACATTTTAAAACAACTTCTGGAAGTCAGCTGCCAAGATCAGCTGTCCCACAAATGTTTCTACACCACATTAAAGGGAGCTTTGAGTCTACCCACCAGTTAAATCAATTCTTTTGGACAGTGGAGAAACACATGAGGCAGTGTGGCAACAGAAAGCAGCAAACCACTTTACTCCTACCATCACTGCTATCCAGCTTAGCGTGTGCAAAAGTACATGATAAAAAGTTGTGAAATAATAAATCAGGAACAACAATTCATTTCAAAAAATAACTACTTGTGTTGCAAACATGGTTTTGCTCACAAACAGGAAGAAAACAGCAATTGCTATGAGATGTCTTAACTATCTGTATCAGAATACCATGTTTACATCTAAAGAAGTACATGAGCCGACCTCGATACATCAGAAAACAACTCTAGAAACTGACTGTGGAACAAGTCACTCTACAAAATTAATTCAGCTTAATATATACCAAAGGAAACCAACTTTTTTCATGTTCCATTTCTGAATGATCACATAAAAGCTTAGGTGTGTTTGTATGTGTGTATACATGTATACATAGAGGTTTCAAGAAAAAAACTATTTATTCTACTCAGCCTATCAAAAAATCTTACATTCTCACTGTTTTTACTATGTACTTCTTCCATTTAAAATCAAGTATCTGCTTGCACACGTAATGAAAATCATGTATTTGATGATTCTTTTCAGCATTTCTACTGATGCCTATGCCATAACTGTACTCACAAAAATATCTTTCAGCACACTTGGTGCTTAACTTCATTTAATATATTTCATTATGTAATGTCGTTGAAACTATAACAAAATAGTAACACTAAAACAACACTAATAACACTAAAAAAAGCTTACCAGTCCTGCTGCATACATGGGTACTATAACAGGCTGTTTCTTGTTGCCTGTAAAAAGCTGATAAAACAACAACAACGAAAAAATTTACTTCAGAGCTTCTGTGTCAGGGATGAAAATGTTTTTCAGTGTTACATAACCAGCATAAGATTAGAATTAGAGAATAAATACTATGTTAATTTTAACACAATGGTTAAAAACTAATATAACTTTTAATATTAATAGGGCTTATAAAAAGTTGTCAGATGGTCTGTCATGAAAAGCCATGTTGAGTGCAGCCATGCAATTAGGTGACAAGCATTCATACAAAACAACTTCCACCTGATCCTACATTTAAAGCAGCTTTGTTATTGAGAAAGCCAGTTTTACTGACAGACTCACAATATTTCTTGTGTCGATTCCCAAGGAGCACAAAAGCTTTTTGTTGCTGTGGGAGCCACCCCACTGGTATCTCAGTCCATATGCATCATGGATATCCTGCAGCTCTGTCCACACGTCCGTCAGTTCCCTGTACAACCCATCATAAGTCAAGTTATCAACCGGAAAAACAGCCTGGCAGCCTTGAATATTTACTGCAGGTTTTAAAGTAAGTGACTTATTATATATTCCAATTAAACTTATGCCCAAGCCCAACACCCAGGGGAACTGCACAGTGTTCTTCTCACTCTATTATAGTTCAGACTTCTTACTGGAGAATGGTGTCCACAGCAGACAGGACAAAACCTACTTAGATTGCATCATCACATACAATAAACACAGTAATTTATAGCAAGAGTAACTAATAAGACATATTCTGATTAATTCAGAGGCGTCACTGAAAAGATGATATGCTGCTAAGTGAAACACTCCTGGCATATGTAGTCACTAAAAACGAGCATTCTAATAGCTAGCTAATTTTTGCTCGATAGCTTCTCAAATGCTTGAAGCAAACAACTGAGTTTGAATTACTGCCATACCTGTTTTAAGTTCATTTTAAGTCTGTTGCATTGTGGGTTCTTACCCAGTATTTGCTAAGGTCTCCTCAGTTGTCATCTGCTTTTCACCTGCTTCCAACAAATGATTCAAGGAACTTATTTCTTCTTCAATTTCAAGAACAGGCATGGAAGGGAAACAGACTTCAAATATTCGTTCCAGGCGACTTAGCAATGTTGTCTATATCAAAGAGAAAATATTTGTCAAGTTAGGTTAACTGCTTTAAAAATAAGAAGTCCAAAATTATAACAATAAGATGGGGAACAATATGTAGCTAATACAAGGCTTCACTTACCACAAAATATTAACTGTCAGAGGACCACAAGACTTTTTAAGCACCAAATACAGGCTTTCAGCTACAAAGAAACAGTAAGGAACATACCCTCTAAAAAGTGAGTTCTTACAGAAGAGTCCAGATTTGGTCTTACCAGAGTCACTCTGTTATAAATTAGTAGAAAATGTTTGCAACAAGAATTACACTGTGTAAGGACAAGGTCTCAGCAATACAAACAGCACACACTGGTACTAATGGTTTCCAGGCATTTTAATACCACAGCATGCACTGGGCCTTGGCAGATGGAATTAGTACAAAAAATAAAAAGGAATCAAAACAGACTCCTAGCCCCCCACAAAACACCAAAAATAATGCCCCCTCTTTTTTTTTGACAAGCCTTTTTCTTTTTAAGTTCTTCCTTAATATTTTTCTCTCTTTTCTCTGTTTTATTTCCATATAGACAGAATTTCAACTTCTCAGAGCTCTAGGAACCGTCTCAGACATCAGATGTACCACTGAGAGGGAATATATTTCTTTTCCCCAGTTCAACCCATTAAAAATAGGTAACCATCAAGCTCTAAATATTTAATAAAACACCAGTCACGAGGTATGCTCATAAAAATGGAATTAAAGCTTTTTTTAATGTACTAATTTTTTACCACAAACACCTGAATCTCTTTTCTTGCTAAAGAAAGGAGGCACAAGCCTGGCAATAAGAGCAGCATTTCTACCCTTCTAGTTTAGAGTTCCTCAACAAACAGTTCCCCAGTGCTCTGCTGCAACACACACACAGCAGCGTCCAGCAGCTCCAACATCTGTTTTTCCACTGGGGAAATGGAAAAGAAACGGAGTAGGCGGAAATCCCAGGAGCATCTCACGGTGAGTGCTGTTATAGCTATGCCAGCAGAGCCCTCCTGTGGAGATACAGCATATTCCAGCAACAATGCTGAACTTACACACATAAACCTCCAAACAGAGGGGTTTTTGTTACAATTGAAATGATTTGAAGTTCAGAGAAGGCTGTAGGAGGAAGTCAGACCAATCAGCACAGCTGAGACAAACCTTTATGCACCAAAATATCTGCTGCACAATTCCAGTAGTTATCTACAACATTTCTCATTTGAATTTTTAGCTGAAAATTTGCCTCGTCTCTTGTCTCAATTAAGCAACTCACTGACCACATACATCAGCAAACATAACAGAGGAAAATACCACGTTATCAGAATAACTTGATTCTGGATGATGAGTCAGGAACTGGGAACTGAGTCTGTCCAGACTATTCTCTCTATTCAGCCACTAACTGCAAAAAGCAGGAAAATGAATTGGCTTAGAACATCAACTCTTCAGCTTTACTATCTGTGAAAGAAATTCCTAACAGGGACAGCCACCAGCTACAGTCATTTGGAAAGCACCCTGTCAAAATGCACAAAGGATCAGAATTCAGAACTTACCTGACTCACTCCCTATTTTTTTTTTTTCATTTCTTCTTCATTATCTCACTGGGATATTCTGACCATAATGAGCCTTGTTCTACAGTATATAATTTTCCTTTTAATTGCCTCTAATGCCAATCATCCTGGCCATACAGTAAGTTACAATACTTGTAGGCTGTTTTGTGTTTGTTGACCAGAACTAAGACAACTAACTTAAATTTTTTAGAACTAAAACTAAACAGTATTCCAGACTCCAGGCTAATGCTTCAGCACACAAAAGCATACTCTACTTCACTTTTAAAACTGACCTTTGCCTACAATATATCACTTGGCCTTATCTTAAATCAACAGGTGATGCTTCCTTCATTTCTGTAATACAGCAAGAGTACATACCCCCAGGGAAAAGAAAGAGGCAGATGAAAGGCACTGGATCATGGAAACAGCAAGGCATCACATTTCTTGAAAAGGATTAACATTTGAGAACATGGTAGTGACCAAAAATATGCTCACTTAGATAATGAAAGAATTAATAGAAAGTCTCCAAGAACCAAGCAGCATCTCAGTCAGCACTCTGTTTCAAATTTGAGCTTAAGAATGGTCCTAAAATTTCAGGAACAGTTTAACTATAGCGTTCTTTACACTTGCTGTCATCTTTTCTAAATTTCCACAAATGCTTAGCCCTTATTTCTATACGACAAAGAACTGTTTCCATGGCAAACCAGAGTAATTAATTCTGTGTGTGCAAATGCACTCAGGGATGAGTGCACAAACACACATCTCTGGGCAGTGCCAATGTCATTAATGGAAGCAGCTGAACTTGTTCTCCTAATTGGTAATGAAATCCTGTGGCCACAGCTTCCAGGTATAAAGGGCATTACCAACGTTGGAAAGTTAGTGTAATTGTCCATCTCCTACAAACCTCAATCTACTGTTTGCATAAATCAGACTAAGAAAATACTACTGTGTATGACAGAAGCAATGTCAGGTCTGTTTCCAAGGAAAAGAGCAGAAAAAGAGAACTTTTATCCACTTTTCATGTCACTAAAAGCATTTGATACCCAAGTGTTCTGCACAATCACTTCAGAAGAATAATTCTTAAAGGGACTTGCTGAAGATGTGAACAAAGGCTCAAGCTGCCATTAAACATTAGCTGTGATTCTCCAAACAGTAATAAATTCAAAGCCCCACAGTTCCTGTGACTGCACAGAAGTTTTTTGGTAGACTCTTGAAATATGTGGTAATCACCACCAGAACCAATCAAAATATCACACACTTTAAAATAAGAACCACAGGATTAGAATTTATGTCCTTGGCAATTATATAGGGGGCAAGATCCAGCCCTCAGAGCTGAAAACCTGAAGTTATTGGTTTACAGAATTCATTTTTCTCTTCTTCTCCACCACAAGACTGTAGAATCAATGAACTATTTCAACACAGCAAATCTGCACTGACCACCCAGCACACAAAACCCTCCACCCTCCTCCACATGAATTCAACAGTGACAGGTCACTGCCTTTCTTCAGGGCTATGAAAAGAGCAAATATTAGAACTTGCCATAAAGACAACACACTTGAGCCCCACTACAGAAACAGCTGATTTCAGTTTTCACCACATGACTGCTGTCAAGCCTCTCTGGGTGAAGTTTCAGGAAACTCTGTGAACAAGAGCAGGAAAAAAACCCAGTCTTGCCTCTCTCTGTGGCTCCAATCACATATGAACTGCAGAGCAGATATGAGAGCTCATCCAGTGAACTCCTCTTCCTGATGGAAGATGGAAGAGTGGAGTGGCACTTTGTCCTTCTTCCCTCCCCTCTTTTCACTGGAGGGCACAGCCTCCCAACACAAACCTTTTTTTCCCCCTTAGGAAGTCCCTTACAGCACACATCTCTGCTCTGGAAGCTTTTAGAGGTGCTTTAAGAAGGGAAGAGCCAAAAGCAGAGCATGCCCTCAGCCCTCCTTATCCTCCTGCCAGGAAAAGAGGCCACAGAAGAAGCAACACCAGCTCTGGGCCATTTCCATCTATCAAACACAAAACTGGAAGATCTAAGAAATGAAACCAGTGTAATAGTTAAATTACTGAGCATATTCAGATATTCAAGCTTATATGAAATGTAATAAAAGAAAAACATAGGAGACAGTAATGAGCATATAAAGGATCCAAGATGCTAAATGCATAATTTAGGAAAGGAATAAAGTTCATATGGACATGATTGGCTTCTAGTTAGAACTCAGAAACTGAGTGAAGACTCCCAAAAAATGATAGAACAAAGCTCATGGGCCAGAAGCCAAGAAAAGAAACTTCATAACCAGAAAGATTTTATTTATTTTAAATTGTGAACCCACTGCTCTCTAGTGTCTAGCACAGGTATTTATGACCATTTTAACAAAATAGTGGTGAAACAAGAAACTCCCTTTGCTGGGTCTTCTAACAACCAAACCCTATTTTCCAGCAGCACGTTTGCCTGCGAGGAATTAACTTGCCATATACTCCTGTACCTTCACCATATGTGTGTGGGGGAGTTGGGTGTGTTGGGGTTGCTTGTTTGTTTTTACTGGGTTTTTTGAGGGTTTTTTTTGAGTGGGTTGGGGTTTTTTTTTTTAAAAGCTAGACTACATGACCACACGGGAGCTGAAAAACTGATGCAACTCACTATGGGGAACACACCAATCAGCTTCAGTGGGTCTCAAAATTTCCTGGACTCAGCATTAAACAAAGCTAAACATGACTAAAAGCAATAAGCAAACAAACAGATCACTAAATTCTTAGTTATGTGGGGGCAGTTTTTCCTTTGAAAGGGTTTATGGACTACTTAAACTATGAATCCATTTCCCTTTCACACAGCAAAAACTTATTTCTCTGATGTGCAGGCTCTGCCTTGCAAAGGGGACACCTCCTCAAAAGCAATGAAGGAACAGCTGCAGGCAGAAAAACTCCCCAGTAAAAAAGACAAGCAAAGCTTAAAAAGAACACTAGTTTAATTTGTGATGGCTTTTCTCCACCCCACTTGAAAAGCAGGTAAAAATAAGGTGGTGCCACAAATTTCTTAGATGTAAAAAATTGAACTGTGGTATTTTTCTTAGCAGAGGAAATTTATAATGAAAATACTTGTCCTAAACTGAGATTTGCAACCCAGGAAAAGGATGCCACAAGAACTAAAAACCCTCACCAATGTGAAATGAAGATTCAGGGTTTTTTACAATAATTTAAAGAATTAAAGAAGGCAATCTCAGTCCTAAATATCCCAAAAACCTTTTTAAAGAGTAATTATAAAAGTTTTGAGATCAGCTGCAAAGCAAATCTGAAAATTTAGTAGCTAGAGAAAAAAAAGAACAAGAGCTCTCTCCTCTCTTTACTGATTTGATGAGTTGTAAAGCACAGGGAAGTTCAGGGTAGAAGTATGATGCTGTCTTCCTCCTTTTTGATGGAAGCATTGACTATTTATTCTCCCTCAGTTGAAGAATGCAGCAAATCCTGCCCCTGCCATGCCAGCAGAGTGAAGTGTAACAGTTATTTATTATGACTACATAAAACTTACTGACCATTTCACCTTGCCATATTGTTATTATCTACTGGTGTTGTACTAACTTCTCAGTCAGGCTCTGAGAGGAAGTCCTGCAGATGACACTTAAGCTTACAAAATGGGGAATAATTTTGTCCTGTGATATACAAACAATAGTAATGCTAAAACAAACCCCTCTCAAACTACTTTCTTTTGTAAGATTCCCCCTAGCCAGCCTGTTCTGAAAAACAGCAATTATGGGCTACTTTTAATAGTCTGATTTTTACTGCTATTCAGCTGCACATACTTAAGAAACTTAGGAAACGCAAACCTTTCCAGAAAGATATATTTACACTGCAAATTGCTACACCCAACTGCCTGAACATGATTTTAGCCAACACTACTTTAATTTACCTTGGTGAACCGGGAGGGCTGAAGTCTTTACGGTCATAATTACTTTTTCCCCAAAAGGATGATCACTGCCCAAGACAAAGTACACTCCAAGTGACAGTGATCCAGGGTTTTCTTTGTCTTGATGCATGTGCGTGGCTTAGTAACTGTGCATCGCCCACACTGACTAATCTGAAGAGGCAGAGCCTGTGAGCACAGGCTCTCTAAGCAGTGGAGAATCTTAAAAGCCCCCTTGGAGGACTGTTCACGTTTTCCTTTATCCCTTTCCAGGATTCCTTAACTCCTGGCTAAATCAGGTAAGACTTTTGGCCTCCCAACCAAGCCATTGTTTTGCTCTTCTTCCTCCAGAGATGCCTGTGCTCCTTGAACACAGCCAGGCACAGCCGTATTACCCACCCACACGATTACCAGGGATTATAACTGCTCTTGTGCTTCACTGCTCAAGTCCTATATATATATATAAATATTCTTAATGCAGCAGAATAGCCCCCTCAGCTGACTAATGTTCAGCACTATCTCCTGGAGAAAGCAGTGCTACAAGCCTTACATCCCTTATAAACATTATTAGCGTTCAGTGTGATCACTTAAAAGGGACTAGTGCACATGGGACAGTGCAGGAACTTGTTAAATCAGCCAGTTCACCCACAGATACATCTCAAGTCTGTTAGTGAACACAAAGGCGCATCTCTGTCTAAAGCAAACTGCAGCTCTACCGAAACCAAGTATTACACATTTTCAGCTGAAGGCAGACATTAAATGGATTAAGGTATACAGTAGCTCCATTAATAGTCCGTGTATCTATGTCCATCAGCCTTTGACATGGGAACCTTTTCTAAGGGGCCACAAATTCTTTCAGCAGGTTTAACTGAAAACATCAAGCCCTTTCTCTCCTCCCCTCTACACAGCACTACTGAATAGAAAAGGTCAGCACGTTACAAATCCTGCACTGCAGATTGTGTGCAGGATTCAGAGCCTGAGACCAAAGGCAATGAAAAAAAGGCATAGTGATCTTTTTGCCACTACATGTCACTATTTAAGGTCATTTTTGTGACCTCACCTCAGTTTTGTCTTTTACATTTGATATTTTCTAATAAAAAATGGATTAAATATTTGAATTAAAGCAAAGTCTATTTTTTAATTAAAGAGTATACCAAATCCACAATCTTTAAAACAGTTTGCACAACACACACTGTACAATCAAGACCACATTCAGAAAACACAAAATTTTGCTGCCACCTCCACATCCAGAATATAAAAATTAAGAAAACAGAAAAGGAAAACACAGAGAGGCCTTTGGAAAGGAGAGTTGAGCTACTGATAAATAACTTCACTTTCACTTTTCTGTATGGATGAAAATTGCTGTATACACCACTTCCATGTTTAAACAGCAAAGCTAAGTATACTTTTCCATTTTTGGCCTTTGTAAAGAATCCCATTAGGATCATTCTGCTATACACCATTCAAAATTATTTCACTACCACATTACAGTGACTCTCCCAGCCTCACCGTCACAGGTCAAGCGTATACAGTATCTCGTAAATGATCCCAGTCCACCCTTAGTCTAAGCTGAGATCTCAAGTTTCACGTCCATCTCAGGTGTCTAACACGTGCAGTATTTCTCCCTTGGACACATCCTGCTCCCTTTGGGTTGCTACAGCAATTGCCTGTTGGATGTGCCAGCAATACACTGATCTCCTCCTCCCTAACCTTCCTTAGGCAGGGTAGTAGAAAACTTTGTTCATTTACCTCTCATGAGATTTATTTTGCATGCAAGTCTTCCTGCCTTTGCATCCAACAGCTGCAGAACTCAGCTTCAATAGATGGCAAACAGAAGACTGGTAAATACTTTAAAATGCTGTATTTTGTGTTTTGACCTCAGTGACATCATCTTAAATGAAAGCAAGGAAGCTGATCAAAATCTGAGTTTAATTTTACTAAGTTTCTGCACTCTGGGAGCGTCTGCTGGCTCATATTGACTCATTAGCTAATATCAGTGTTTCTAACTGCAACTTAGTAAATGGCTCAATGGATTAAAAACAGAATAACTGTTTAATCTTTAAACAAGCATTTTTTTTAAGATAAAAAGGTTCTAATAGATCCTTCCAAAATTTTAAGGCACTTACAGAACACAAAACTGCATTTTGAAAATGTGAAACTACTGCTTTAAGAGTTAACTGAAAAAAAAAAAAATGTAACAACTA
This sequence comes from Cephalopterus ornatus, assembly GCA_013396775.1. Classification (NCBI taxonomy): domain Eukaryota; kingdom Metazoa; phylum Chordata; class Aves; order Passeriformes; family Cotingidae; genus Cephalopterus; species Cephalopterus ornatus. Next base: position 243,930 of record VZRE01013686.1, on the reverse strand, counting down.
ACTCATATTGCAAGGAAACTATTGCAAGAGAGAAAACATGTCCAGCTCAACTTCCTCTCCAGCTTCTTTGTGTAAAACATGGTCACAGTTGTACTTCCTCACTGTCAGGGGATCCAAACAGTCACAACTGACTGCAGCATAGAGGGAATGAAAAAAACCATTTAAGTCTTAAAATTTGCTTGACAATCTAATCAAATTACTGTATGATTTCATCCAGATCTTGAGCAAAGAACTTCCGTTTTAACTTTATCTTTTGTTCAGGCAGACTTGGGAAAGGGGGGAAAATTAATTACAGAACCTCTGAAGGTTCTGTTTTTATAAACATCTACATTCAGAACTGCTTTCTACTAAAACTCCATCATAAAATTACAGAAAATTTTAAAAGAAAATAAATGTTTGAAACCTTTACCCTTACTAGTGTAATTAACTAGAAGATAAAAGTGATGATTTACTAGAATCATCTCCCCACCCCATTTCTTTGTCAGATTCTGGACAAAGTGGCAAGAGATACAATTGAGATTAATTGCACTAATGACCTTAGTATCTTCAATTTTTATGGGTGAATGACTCAACAGAATAGGTAACAATGCTTTCAAATTAAGAAGTGGACCAACACATTCAGGTGATGATGGGCAGGGTTTTGCATAGGCACAAAAATCTCTCTGCAGGTTCACTTGGGAGCCTCTTTTTTGGCTTGTGAAATCCCTTTGAGATGTGGTGTGTTAGTCACTGCACGGAACAGCAAGCAGGAAGTGTAAGGACCTGAGGGTCACAGATTTTAACGTGACAAGAAACCAGTGCTAAGGCCCAAAAGCTCCATTCCATTTGCTGGCGCTGGCAAAGCTCCAGCTGGCACAACCTTCTTCTGAAAAGCCATTTCACCTGTCACTGGGAGGAAACGGGAAGAGGCAGGGCTGTCATCAACCAAGGTCCTGGAAGAAAGGACTTACCTCATTTCCTTTTACTGCCAGAGAAGATCCAAACCTTTCAGACACATACCACCACCAACACCCTTTACTGCTGGTGCTGCTGCACACTTCACAAAGCACACAGCATACTCTGAACCACTCATATGGGATGATGTGAATAAAAAGAAGCATTGAGGAGAATTCTAAATTCAAACTGTTGTTCTGAATTTTGTAAAAGTAATATTAAATACTTAGTTAAAAAAAAAAGTCTACGTATGAACAGGCATAGATCTCAAAAATTACTAGAAAAAGACTTAGGAAGTAACTAATCAGGACTTAATGAATGCCTATCACCTAAGGCAGAATACAGAGGGGGTGTGGTAAGAAATAAATGTGTTTACTTCACCGTCCCTGGAAATCCTAATTCAAAGTAGCAGCAGCTTTAACAAATAACCAGTCCTGTATTTGTGATGTTACTATAAATGTGAAGCTTCCCACAATTAATGTATAACAGAGACTTATTTTTAAAGAACGTTTTAATGGTTAACTTCCCAGGAGCTGAAATATCAGGGACAGAACTCCATAGGTTATGTTTTATCATGCTCTCTGCTCTAAGCAAATGACTGCAGCTATTTACAAATCAAGTAATCATTTTTAATCAGATTTTGAAAACATGACAGAGAATGGTGATCAAAAATTTTGGGAACCAGTAATCCCAGCTTCCAGTCACACCACTACTTTATGAAAAGGCAACAGAGTGCCTCCCCAAAAGTAATTAGCAATGGAGCAAAGGAAATACTATCAGAGCTCCGAAATGTTCATGCTGGCTTATTCCTTTGATCAATTTATGTAAAGGATCACATGCAATCATCAAAACAAATGCATACAAGTTCCAGCACACCCTGCTCGTTTTTGTGCAGGAAGTAACAGTACAAGAGCTGCAAGATCCAAACACAGCATACTACTTCATATCAGCCTGTCTCACACACCACATTAAATCTCTCCTGAAAGACAAACAAGGACTACTCAAATATTTGTTTTATGCAGAAGCAGGAACCAGGAAGGGCTGTATGCACAAGCACAGAACAAGGCTGAGCAAAATCAAGGACACCCTTACCTGAACTGAAGGTGTTAGCTCTTGAGATTGCTTACTGGTAGTTCCTTGGGAAGATGCTAAAGCAAAACTGTCAGTCTTGTGTAATACTGGGCCATCACTCCTGGTAGGTGCTTCTGTCCTATGTGACTGCCATGTCTCTTTTCTGTGATGAGATTCACCAGCTTGTTCCTCTCCAAAGGCAGCCCAAGAACAGCTGTCTCTTTGTTCGTCTTCAAAAGCATTCCAGTCCGTAGCCTGGTTACAACCTGCTGAACTGAAGTCCGCAAAGTCGTCAGAGTCCTGGAAAGCAACACTCTCATCTTGAGGTTTTGGCACTGAATCAAAGTCTCCAAATTCACTATCATCACCATTTTCTACCTCAGTAGTATGCTGGAAGTCTAAGCCAGAAGTTTTACTGGTAGTATCACATTCTAAAGTGTTAGCAGCCTGCTTTAGTTCAGCTTGGTCCAAACCTGCTGGCTGCTGAGAAACAGTACTTGTGTCCCTGAATTCCCCAAATTCAACATTAGGTTTGCTAATGTGTGCAGGCTGTTCAGAAGTTCTTTCCAAATCTACATCATTTATTGATTCTTGAGCATTCCTGAAGGTGGGAGACGCACTGCTGACTGAACCAAAGTCACCAAAAACATCTTCACGCGTGTCACTGCAAGCTTCAACTTCAGTACTACTTCCACCATTCTTAAGATCTTCAGAATCACCCGATTTTTCTCCTGCAGGATCACAGCTTAGGCTTTGGATCTTGTCAACCTTGATGTCTGCTTCTTCTGAAGAACCATCAGGCCTATGAAAATCTTTGCCATTCTCTACGCGATGTTGTCTTCTCCTCCCGCTATGCTCTCCTTTTTCAGTAGTGCATATTGAACTTCCAGTTGTTTGAGACGTACTAGAAATTGCAAATTCATTATCTTCCAGTGCTGAGGGACCCTGCTCACAACTAACTTCTGAAATGCAGACCTCTTCTTCAGTACAAGTTACTCTGTTTATTCTGTTGTTCTCCTGAATGCTCAGTGAGTCTCTTTCACTAAGAACACTGCATATTGTAGGACCCGTTCCCTCTAAATGGATTGGGTTTTTGTTTGAGAATGTAGCAAAATCTGCAAAGTCTTCACCTGAGCTAGGCATTGAGTTCAAATTTTGCTCAGTACTATGGGTGCTAACAGTTTTCAGTCCCTTTGAGTCACCAATAGTGTCTAGATCTTCTGTTCCCTGAGGATTTACAGGGTCTGATCCTGTAAATCCATTTGTTAGAATCTCTAGACATGGAAGTTTCTCACCATTACAAGCATCTATTTGCTCATCCTGGCTCTCAACTGTTACACCAGTTCTAACTGGACAAGAAGAAAAACCCTCTGATTTTCCAGTGTTGTCTCTTTGTTCCCCCCTTCTGTTTACATCTTCTAAAGCAGTACCTGAAGTTCTAAGTTTAGATTTTTCTTTGATAGTACTAGTAGCTGACATATCAGAAAGTTCCTTAGGACGAGTGGGAAGCTCTGCAGTGCAGTCTTTAACATTTTTAACAGATGTGAAAGTTGCAATGCCAGCTACATTGTCGGAATAATCATGAAGTGGGATGAAGTGGTTCGTGGGTATAAACTCCTCCTTTGGATGACTGTAGTCAGGTGCATCAAAATCAGCAAAAGCCACACCAGCAGTGCTCACACCAGAAAACCCTCCAAATTCATCTTCATCATCATCATCGGCTCCGTTGTCCAGTGGTGGAGGGGATGAGGAGTACATTCGAATAATGTCTGGTTCCATTGTTTAGTTCGGCTCCAACGTTAATGTATTTCTGTAACAGGGAAAAACAGAAGCATATCAGAATTTGGCCAGCTTTGGTATTCTTATATACTTTATTTTTACAGTTTCATGCCTTATTTTAAAAGTGTGAGCATAGGTCAATGTCTGTATTAGATATCTGAAAGAAACATTCCCCAAATCCCCTTGTTTTAGAAGGTACAGGGACTGTTCAAGGCTCTTGTAAACTACTACATGATCCGGTTCTCAGCTGGTAGGGCTGAAATCATTGTCTTGATCTGTTGTGCAACACACTGACCCAACTAAATTCGGTTTGTTCAGTTCTGCTGCCCTACTGTTTAAGCTTCTTTCTACCAATTCATTGGTTTCTGTTTGGTTTCCCTGTTCTTTCGAACTTTGGAACTCTGTGCTGCCACCAGCCTGCTTCTGTCTTAGCAACCAGTTGAGAGGTGCCATTATGAACACCAGTAAAGCCTAGAGCCAAACACACTTCATCAAAGCTTATTCTCAAAAGGAGAACTAAGCACGATTATACATAAAATATTTAAACACAAATCACCAAATCCAAGGGGAAAAAGAAAAAAAAGAAGAAAGTATTCCCACAGCCTAGACAGAAACAGATTAAGAGCTCTCTTAACGTTGCAAACCATTACAGGAACGAGCAAGATGTGGATGGAAAGTTTTCTTTCCTAAAGAACGATCCTGACTTCTTCAATGTTGTGTACAATTAATGAAACAGTAACTACTAGTAGGTATAGACCCACAATTGTACTTATCACTGAGCTAGTTCATACCTTAAAACTTTTACAAGGAGAGATACGACCAAACTCTTTCCATTTCAAAAACACTTGCCATGAATGAACTGTAACAACACACTAAACCTTATCTACAGAAAAAGAGTGGAAACAGCCTATACATGTTAGCAAATATTTGAATTTCTAACCACCAGAATAAGCACAGACTTTTCAATACCATTTCTGAAACACGGGGAAAACACGGTCCTTAAGTCCAGCGTCTTTAGCAAATGACTCTGTGAACACACCTTAAGAGCAGCACACAAAGGGTAAAAGAACAACAAATGAAGCTCTGCAGTTCTTCTCGAGCACAAAATACCAAGCACTTGAGCCAAACAACTCTGGATATTTGCCAGGAAACTCTGGCGTCCTTAAGGCGACTAACATACCTACAGTTTCTTTTTAAAAGGGTATTTTGCAGTTCCAAGAGAACATCATGCTTATCAGATGAAACCCTGAAGTAATTTGTAACATAACATGCAAACTGAAGAGAACTGCAAAGGAATTTTGTTTAGAATAAAGCCTAGTTGTCAACAAGCTCCCACATAGGCTTACTCAGCACCAGCTGCTTAACAAGGTATTTGAGAGAAGAGCTTCACTCGCTTATCTGGGAGGCCTCATCTCTCAAGAGCACTCTCCCTTCTACATCATGGTCTAGCAACCGCTGTATAATGTCCTACATGGCGATAAAGATCCTTCCCAAGATGTTTGTAGAAGTGTGACTTAATGTTCACAGAAAGATTACTCCAACCTGTTTAATTTCCAGGCTTCTGGGGTTTCACTTCACTTAACACCATAACAGCCTTTCTTTTCTGTCACTATCACAGCAGTAATTCCTTCTTTATATCCAAATTTACTGAGGTCAGCCACCAACACCAGGATTAAACACCCACTATACCCAGACTACAGTTGCTTTCTAAATGTTCCACGGGCTGTGCACAAAGATACGCCCTGGGAGGTGGAAGTGCTCTATTTGCTCTTCTGCAGAAAAGAGACCAGTCAGGTAGATATTGGTATGTATTTTCTGTGCCCATCTTAAGGCCCCTCATCTCAGGGATAACACTTCTTAAAGTTATAGGGGAGCTGGTTGACCAGTGAGTGGAATTGTGCTTGGAATTCAATGGCTACTAGGATCATGAATCAACAGCTTTATAGTAACAAGACACATTCAGGAGAAAGAACAGAAAATTGCATCAATGGGACTCACTCTCCCCACCTTCAGTTCCTGGAAAAGCAAAGGATGGGTTTATTTGGCTATAACAAACCATCCCTTGTATATAAATTTGAATCTCCAGTTGAATCTCAGTAGGCAATGGCATAAATTTATTATTAAACTTTCTGAAATTTAGTAAGAGCTGTTACAACTATTTGAAAATTCAGTTGACAGAATATTTATCATTTTATCCCATGTGACAAAACCTGAAGAGATGGTAAAGGCAAGAAACTAGTTCTTGAAAGAAATAAAATAATACTCAACATTTCTTTAAGGACAGCCCAAGTTAAAGCTAGGAAGCTAACACATTTGGTTTTGAAACCAAGATTTCTGAAGTCCACGAGACCTATTCTTGAAGCTTTTAGTGCAGTGTAAGAAACAGAGAAGTTCAGCACCAAAGTATTACATATAAAAAAATACAGAGACATATCAGACTTTTCTTCTTTTGAAAGTTTTAGAATAATTAAGTCATGCAAACAATTATATTCAAGTAAATAAGAAATTAAAATCTAAGTAGACCAGCCTCCCCTTCCCCAGAAACTTTACTTTTATTGATGATGACTCATGAGAAGGGGAAGAAAAGCAGAAAACAAAAGCAGCCTTTAATTTGTTTCTAACTGGCAAATATATAAACTTACAGCACTGTACACAGACAATGACATCAAAGTATAGTTTTGCTGGTTCGGTAATAAAACAAATCCACATTGTATTCCTACAGCCTAAAGTTTTTCTAAAATTCTTGCAAAGTACTTTGATCAGCTGCAATGTTTTCGTTTGGCTAGGAGACAACACCAGCTCAGTGGTCTCCCTACAATAGCACAGCTTTTTGGATAGGAATTAAGACACAGGAGGATGCTGATGAGCCTCTTAATTTAGGCATCAATAGCCCAAGATTATTTAAACTAAATTAAAAAATGGCAGTCATCATGACTCAGACTGAGCAACTTAGCCTACCTAAGTTTTTTTCTTGTATCCCAAAGACATATCCTAACACTGTGAATCAGAAGCCTTGGAAAAAAACCTCTGAACTTTCCCACTAAAAGAAAAATTTGACCGTATGGTTCACCAAAAAGCATGTGTGTTTGAAGTCTTTGCAGACTTATAGGCTTGTTTAAGTTGGTTTTCACTCGAGTTGTTTGAAATATCACATTTAGGTCTGTATTAGTAACTACTCCACCACCTGACATCAGAGGATCTCATGCAAGAAATAAAAAAAAACCCAATAAATTCTTACCCTACACTGGCCATACATCCACACACTATCCATCATAACAACCCTACCCATCTTTTTGTTGGCCATTTACTGCGCTAGTATTTTAACCTCAGCCAAAAATAAATGATAAGAGAGTCGAGAAAATCCTTAGGGGCAAGGATGATCTAAAATAACCCCAATGTGCAGTTTCAGAAAACAAACTGAATAATGTGAGAGCAGCAAGCACCACAATCAAAGGCATTTTACCTACAAGACTCCTTTTCTTTCCAGTTATCATAAAAAAGGGGAGACACGGAACAAGAATAATAAGGACAGGCACAGGACAAAGATAACTGATAGAGACTGCATGGGGGCTGAAGCAGCCTGACAAAGCCCAACTGAACATGTAGGAAGATCTCTAACCATTTAAAAATGTTCTCTCCTGCAACTTCTGCCATACAGCAGAAGAAACTTCCTTCAATTTTTCATTTCAAAGCACTTTTAAAACATCACAGGGATCATTTACACAGCAGCAGTCCAGCAGCACAATGCTCCAGATATGTTTCAGTAACAGTTGCCAAAACAGGATCTGCAAGGAACATTAATTGTGCATTTAAAAATCTGATCATAGGTTTGAAAGTCTGCTAAGTGTTTAATCAGTTTAACCACAAGAATCAACTTATAACCAATTGTTTGGACTTGTGTAGATTTTTTTAAATGTCAACTATTTCCACTTATGTTACAGCTGCATTTTAAAAGCTAAACATGAAGAGCTCCAAAATGTATGAACCTGTATTAGAAATGAGTGTAAGGTTGTTATGTTAACACAATTTAATTGTTGTTTACAGAACTCAAACATACTCAAACTGTAAGAGAAGGAAAAAAAGTCATACTAGTATTCCCCCTCCTCTTGACTAATTAGTGATAAATTTATAAGCTGTGCATAATCCCAATTCTCCTCACAATATAAAACAGCGTGGGAATTTTATAGCCTTAATGTAGTTTTCTTCAGAAAGAATTTAATTATGGTCCCCTTTCTCGACTACCAAAAGTGTTCTATCTGCCAACTCTAAACGAAATTTGTAATCGTCCACTGAAACAATAACATGGTGAAAACCCACAGGTCTGACAGAACGACGACTTTGTTCCTTAATTCATTCAGTTAATCTCTGCTTTGTCTGGGATCTCAAACAGAGCTGGAGCCATGGCTTCATCTTTTGTAGTACTTTATACCCAGCTCAGACATTCTTGGTCAAGATATTAGGCTATATAATTTTTTAAACCTGGTATTTCAAGTGATGGACACAAAACATGGTTTAACCCAAAGTAGAATTTGAACAAATCTATGACCAATAACGTGGATTATTTATCTTCCTCGTATTTTTCAGGGAACTGGCTGCCAAATTTAAAAGTCAGCTACGAAGTTAACATGCACTTATCTGTTCATTTAAACATTCTTGAAACATGCACTTTTTAAACAAATGGAAACCACCAATTTTTCAGCACACTATATAATTAAGATTCCTATTTGAAAGAAATTACAACAGTTTTTACTTACATAACAGAGCACAAAATACATAAGTTCTATGATTTCTAATATGCAACAACTCAGGTTTCTGACATCAAACCTTACACCCTGAGGTAAAGAATCTGACACAGTTAAAGTGTTCATGTTTAGAGTGGATTACTTTAGTCATCATCACAGATTTATGTTGAGAAGTGTCAGCAAAGTGTGCAGATCTCAAGAGTTGAATATTAGACCGAATATGGATTTCCATCAATTGCTCATGACATGCAGTTGTCCCAGCAGTTCCAAAAAAAAAAAAATTATTAAAGAATCGTATTCTCTTTCAGGTGTCATTTTCTACCTTTCTGTCTTTTTACCTATTCGTTTGTTGGTTGTTTTTTTTTTTAACCAGAAACACTAGTTAACTTCTTGTGTCCATGTGTTTCTTTGCATTCACATGCTAATGTTCATTATCAAAGAATTTCTCAAACAAATTTCAGTACCATAAATAGAAGACCACTGTTAAAAGTCACTATAAGTGCAATCCACCAATATACTTATAAGTACATATTGACATTTCACTTGAAAGAAAAAAAAAATTGCTGATTAATTTATCAAGATTCAATTTTGATACTGCAGCCTCTGGTTCAAACCTTTTTTCTCAAGTCAGAAGCATTTAAGAATGTAACTCAGGTTAATTTAAAACAAAAGAGAGAAAAGAGAAATCAGTAATGCTAGAAACGAGAAGTAGTTGACTTAAGTTTTATCAAAACTAGGGCAACAAGGAACTAAAGGCAAGGAATCGGAAAGAGGAAATGCATACTCTTCTTTTATGGTTACTAACTAGGTTTCCAAAACATTTACAACGAAGCCAGGGTATCTTATTATTTGTTTGCAGTAAATAGGGAACAATATCTGCTTTCCTCATACACAGATCACATCCTTGTTCACTACCTTTTTACAGAGTAATAGTAACAGTCTAAGAGACATGGCGTCACAGAAAAATGTAATTACACTACACAAAAGCAGGTATAAATAGTTCCTTTGCTGTGTATCTTCTAGGGCAAAGCCTGAAACAGCACATTCGGCTCTTACATAAGACCTAAAAAATCAGGAGGCCAAAAAGAGTATCTCTAAAGAAATACGTGAGGCATGGAAATTCAAACGAAGAACCCCCTTGTAGAGCAGAATGTTTCCTTTACCTTAAGAGGAAGCGAAGCAATGAATAACCTCTCAGAATACACCTGTGGATTATTCTGAAAACAAAGCTGAGTTAAGCAACACAGAAAACATAATAATCAGAAATGGCACCATCAAGATCTCCATGACAGAAATGACAACACTACTGAAATACCCTACAGTAAAAGCCTTGCAATGGCAAGAGATGGATTCAAGTCATCGGCTGCCAGCATCTGATCTTTCCAAAAACTTTTAACTCTTACTGCAAGGGAATTCCTCAAGCAGATGCCAAAAATACCACAGCAAGGACCAGATTTAAACTTATTACAGCACAATGCTGGCTTCCAGTAGGAATAGCTGTCCTCTTCTGTTATCACTCTGCCTTTTCTTTGGCTTATGAACAAAGGAAAACAGATTCACAGTCTTTCTAAACCTGAGAACCTATTTCTAGAACGGTGGTTGTAAATGAGGAGAGCCTGTCTGTTAAAACAGCATTTCTACAACCCATATCCACTCTAGAGGGAGAGTCTGTGTCCAGGCTGAAATCAGTATGTTCTTACATTGGTTTAATAAGCTTACTTTTATTTTTGGAATTAGTTACCAGCAAACAAAATACAGCAAGAAAATGTTTACTTCATAAAGCCTCCAGGAAATCAATGTTTTCGATTTTGAACCTGACGCTGTTACAGCCAGGAGGTCCATTACACAAAGCAAGAGTTTCAGAGCACTCTTTTTTTTTTTTCCCTTGGACATATACAGAGTTGAAGAAAACAATGTTCTCCAGTTCCAGTAAGGCAAACGTCTCCAAGCCCTATTTCTCATTACCCAACATTTGGAATTAATCAATGCCGCTGTACATTACTGTTCTTTCAACAAACACCAAATACACGAGACACCTTCATCACAAAGTGTTGTATGTACAACAAACATTAAAGCAACAAAACTTGAGAGGCTGACACCAGGAATCAGGCACTTATCTCATTCTTCCTTGTCCTTCTGCCCTCCACAGGCTGGCACCCCCAGACAATCCAATATCCAAACCTCTTTGGCAGTGCTCCTCTTCCTCTCATCACTGACAACACAGGTGGAAAAAATGTGGAATTTAAACAGATCTTGGATATAGCTATCTTCCTTTTAAAGGAAGACCTCCTTTTTAGACTAAACAAAGAAACAATCAAACACATACTGTCAGTAGTTGTGCTGCTTCACTTCTCCCTATTTCATTTTCGCTTAGCTGTGGAATCAGAGGAACATTAGGAAAATATGAATCTAGATGCTGTGTTGGTTCACTAAACTCTTTTTCAACCAAGAATAGCATTACTACCCAAACCCAAAAGACCAGGTTATCTTTATAAAGTTAATACAAGCAAAAAAAAAGTCTCATCTCAAAATCTACTGACGTGTTTTACCAGTTGCAGATGAAGATGCTGCCTTTAGTTAAATTTGTAAACAGACAATGGAGGAAATGTTGTAAGAACAAGCATATTTTAAAATCCCATAGGCAAACACAACTGGCTGGGAAAGTCAATCAGGTTTTAAACCTGGCTCTGCAGGAATGCAATATTTGTGTCCAATGTAGAGCACACAGCCCTACAACATGTAAAGACAGATGTCGTAAGTAACACATAACTGAGATATTTCATTCCTACGATTTCTTAAATTCCCTTTAAAACGGGTGCTCAACTCACTGAGAAAATCTATTTCTGGATGTTGCCCTCAAACATGCTAGCTGGGAACCTGTTCTAAATTAAGATAAAAAGATGCTAGATTAGAAAGTATTAGAACTAGATTACCTAAGGTCAACTGTTCCCAGAGACTTATTTACAGAGCAGTGTGTTCTCTATCACATATAAGCCTCTCAAACTTCACACAGACTACGGTAAAGAGTAAATTACAAGTGCCCAGAGGTGCACTCTTATGTGAAAGGTTCTCCTACGGCGTGGCAGAGGAAACACAGCTGCATAGGGACAACAACCACATATGTCTTCTTTCCATCACTGAAAACTTTCGCTTGTTTTTCAGTGAACAGGCTTATATTATTCATCATTTATCCCACCTACAGACATTACATCATATTAACAACACAATACAGGCGGGACACCTAATACTCCAAAGAATAAAATCTATTTTTCATCACTTCTCAAAAGACACATGAACTCAAGGTTTAACATTTCCTTCACCCTGGTACCAGCTTTCAAACATACTAAGGTGACGACAGGATTTGCCCTTCCTTATGGTTCTCCCAAAACAGGGCTCTTGGATTTGCAAAATCCGAATTATTTGCCTTACAGAAGCAGACTCGTTAGATCACCTTGCAAACAGCATCAATACAGAAACACTTCTTGAACTGAAATCAGTTGAAAACTTTAATTGCTAAAGACATCAGCATTCAAGAAAGTCTACTGAAAATGAGACTGTCAGTTTTCAAACAAGACACATTTCAAGACTCTTTTGCCTGTGCAATAGCAGCAGCTTAAGCAGTGTGGTTTTCCGCACAAATGAAAAAAACCTCACAGACTAAATTTCTGACACCTGGGAATGAGCAGGACCTAAGCCACTACTCTTAAGATGACTTTCCAGAAAAGTTCAAAGTATTCTGAATCCTCGTGAAAGGGTTAGTGTGTCACTGTGCTGAAACACTCACGAAGAAGTAGTTTAAGTTGTCAAACAGCAAAACAGCACAGAAAGGAATGAATGTTCTGTCGAAAAAGATAATGAGGACCTGAAGGAAGATTATGTCTCTGAGTACAGTGAAAACAACCAGACCAAGCATCAGTTTCTTCACCGCTGGGTTTCCAGCTGATACCACCATAGATCTGCAAGGAGAGCTCCATGAATATTTCAAGAGGAAAGGGCAAAGAGTTGACTGAGGTCCATCTAAGCTGTTCTATTATTTCCACTGTGAAAGACAAGTCTTTGCAAAGTACTGAAAGTTTCAGAATATTACTCGAGGTAGTTAAGATGTTAAAATGCTCAGTAAGTTACTAGAGGAATTTTTTTAAAGTAGAAATGTAAGATCACATTGCTTTCATCAACAGAACTATGTAACTGCGTATAACTCAAAAATTTTACAGCCTATTAAATACTTCGCTAAACAAAACCATGATCTGGACAAAACTAAAATACATAAAAGAATAAAAACAAACTGACGCTGAGCTCCTTCAATTGCTTACTTATAAACAAATTAAGGAAGTAAAAGGAAGAGGTCATACTTTCACATTGCCTTAGAAGGTCATACAATGTGTACTTCATGCAAATATCATGTGGAATGAAAACACCATAGCCACATCAGTTTCTCTACATTACTTCATATTTTTAAGCCTAAAGTTTCATATTTTCACACTTACGCTACTTTTCCTCACTGATATGACTGTTTCAAAAAACCCAGAACCCCTCAGCAGTCAACAGCTACTTCACCTCTTCCCCAGGCTCTCACAATTAATGTTATATTTCTCCAGGTACAGCTCCAACTTCAGGAGGAGGAACCACTACCCGTGCAGTAGCTGCATGAGCCCACATGCCAACTTCTGTGCTGACAACACAACTGAGCATTTTCATGCTTAAAGTAGGCTAATTGGCTTTCCAAGTCTAGTTCATATGTCCAGAGAATAAAACAAGTAGGAAATACTTTTAATTTTGTTCAGTCTCCAAGGACCAGTCCAGTTAAAAAGCAGCATCCATCAAACTCACTTCGCCACGGACTCAACAGCTGAAAAATTATTCCCAATGAAGCACACTGGGCTGTAAACCACGCATGGAAACTAAACTCACGCAACCGACGCAGTGCAGCTCCTGTCAACAATGCTCCTCTACTCACTCTGTTTATGAACAGATGTTTGCTTAAGGAGCATTAAACTCCTGAAGGTTTCCGTTTCTGTGCTGAATCTGGGAGGAAGGGGCTGTCACCATCAAGAGGCCAATCTACTGATGCCTTGAAGGAATCCCAGGGGTTTAACACTTTTTTTTTTTTTTTTAAGGCACTGTCTTCTCTAAGGAAAAAAAAATATTCTGGTTCATCAGGTAGACACTTATAACGGTAAACTGAAGTGTCAGGACCTAATAGGCATTTGAGTTACTGCCCCATTTTAGAATGACATTGCTTTAAAAAAAAAATAAATAAATTCGTAATTAAATTATGATGACGGGCTGAAGCAGGGTTACCTCCAGACGCATTTAGCGGCTGACATGCTTTAAAGAGAGAAAGCTCGCCAGGAAAAGCCAAGCACACAGCACAGGTTAACTTGCTGTGCCACATACCCCCGATCCCTCCCTCAGCTAAACCCCAGGACCCCGCGGGGCACCCCGCGCTGGGGCCCCGCCGAAGGACAAAGCCGGGACGAGCCGAGGGAGCGGCGCCTCAGCGAGGGGGACCCGCGGGGCTCCC
>VZRE01013686.1:200659-229488 GCA_013396775.1 Cephalopterus ornatus | reverse complement strand
CGGCCTCCCGGCGCTCCCCGCGCCGCCGCCCCCGCGCCGCGTCACGTCCGGCCGGGCCGGCGGGAGGGCAGCGGCGTGAGGGCGAGCCGTGAGGGCCAGCCGTCCCGCAAAACCGACGGATGAGAAGGAGCGCGCTGCCTGCGCCTTGTGGGCTCTCTTTTGGTGCGACGCGCAGCCCTAGCGCGGGCCGGGTGGAAACGGGCCTTAAAAGGCCGCCTGGTTCCGGCCGCGGGCCAGGCGCGCGTTGAAAGTTTAAAGCTGCGCGGTGCAAAGAGCCTGCCGATTGTCCCTCGGCGGTGGTTGAGTGAGCTCCGCGCAGCGCCTTGCGGCGCGCCGGCGAGTTGCGATAATAAACCGGCGGGTGAAGCGTAATGTCAGAGGTTTGTTGAAGAATCGCGGGGTTAATTAGGTGGGAAAAGGCCTCTGAGGTCACCGAGTCCAAGGTGTGACGGAACACCGCTGTGTCGGCTAGACCGTGGCACCGAGTGACACGTCCAGCCTTTCCTCGAACACCCCCGGGGACCGTGACTCCGCCTCCTCCCTGGGCAGCCCCTTCCGATGTCTAATCACCCTTTCTGTGAGGAAATCCTTCCTGATGTCCAACCTAAACCTCCCTTGGCGCAGCTTAAGACTGTGTCCTCTTGTCCTGTCACTGGTTGCCTGACAGAAGAGGCCAGCCCCCGCCTGGCCACAACCTCCTGTCGGGTAGTTGTGGAGAACAGTGAGGTGGCCCCTGAGCCGCCTCCTTGCTTCCTCCAGAGGCCATATATACACACACACACCAGGTATTTAAGCGCTCAGTGGTTTGGCTGAGGAAAGGCTTAAAACAAGGCCATTTGCAGAACTTTCCGTGTTTGAGATAGGTTTGTGGAATAAAAATGCCTTTAAGAGCAATTATAATTAATGCAATAATTTAATAAGCAGTTGTAGGCTTTTGTGAGACATGGGGGAATTATATTGTTAATGCGGTGTTTTTGTGACGTTAGGAATCCTGTTACAATAGCTGAACATACTCATGGGTGACTATTAATGGGGCAGTGTGATTAATTCTCTATTATTTCGCCGCCTGGTGGCTGTTCTCTTTTTTCCCAGCTTAGTGTCAGGAACACAGAGTAAAGCTTGTGCTGACCTGGCAGGACAGAAGGAGAATCATGAGGGAATAGGAAATACGGTAATTTAGCAGCCTTTGACCTTCAATCAGTGTACAACAATGCGTTTTACAAACTGTAAAGGTACAGAGAAGATCCTGTAAAAGCAGTTAAATACTTCGTTGTAAAGCAACAGACAAACTAGATCTTTTTTTCCGGTATATGGCAGTAGCCATGAAGTTCCAGGGGCCCAAAGTATACCTCAGTGTGTGGTGCTGGCCCACAAAGAATCATTTTCCGTTCCAGCTGTGTTTAATTGGTGGTCATTGGCTATGAGTGTTAATCACCCCATTGTAAATAATATAATTAGAGGAGGTAAAATAATAATTACCTTCTCTTTTACAGCTGCTGTATCAATCATTTGAATGATCATACGGAATAACATGCCGTAGACTCCACAGACAGCAACATGAGCCCTCGTGTTTCCAGAAAAATCAGATTCATTACCTGGTGTGCAAAAAGCCAATAATTACACACTAGAGAGAGACACTGATTATTTATTTCAGAGTGGCTCAAGCCTGGGTGCCTGCTGGTATTCCACAAATCAAGCACACCAACTATCAAAACTTTTTACTATTTATACATTTTACCAAACAAAGGAATTAGTGTTCATTGGCTACATGTTCTCTTATTAACTAGTACTCTACCTTCTATTGGTTAATGATTCTTTAGCTTCTCAGGCTAGTTAGTCCACATGCTCAGTCTTTCTCTTTTTTTTTGGGTTGATGTGTTTCTTGCAACAGTGGTCTCTGAATTGTGGTCGTGATCTGCCCCTGCCAGAACTACCTTCTACCCAGTCAGAGCTGATTTCAGCACAGTTGCTAAGTTGGCTTTATTAGTTTCTTCCTTATCTTGGGAGTTCTGCCAAATGGCCTTGTGGTCCCCAAATTCTGTGTTCTTTGTGTCTGCTATCAGTGGTACATCCTTCTTCCCAAGCTTTGTTAACCTCTCTCTAGGTCTGAGATTGCTGAAGCATGTCCAGCCCTAAACCTTAACAAGGCAATTCTACCCACAAGTAATTAGTTTTTCTAACATCTGGGCATCACTTAGAGCTTACTTGTTAGCTGTGATCTGTTTAACGGATTAAGTCTCCCTTCTTGTTGATTAGGCTTGAAAGTATACAAAGATTAAACACCAAAGAACATCCTTTCTTAAGAAAATTTCACATATTCCACATTTTGCAACACTGGCACCTAAAAAAAAAAAAAAGTAAAACCCTTGTGCAAAAGTCCAAAACCACAAGCACAATCGTGTGCCTCAGAAAGAGAGCCAGAAAGATCAACAGTGTCCTTAATTAGGTTCTAGAGTGGAAGGAAAATTTTTAAGTAAGATTCCCACGCGGTTTGGGGAAGTGGCTCATATCCTAAGCTACAAAGAAAGGCAGAAAATCCCTCCAAATGGTCCCCGCCAGTCTGACCAGAGGAAAATTTTCTTTTCTTTCTTTCTTTCTTTCTCAGTGGTATTCAGAATTTTCTAGGACCTGAAGCTTTAATCAATACGCAGTTGTGAATCCATAAAATTTATTCAACTTGAATGCAGGATCAGATGAGAGGTAAACATTTCATACAAAAAAATGAAAGTGATATTCACTTAGACATAGTGTGAATGATTGAAAAGATGTGTGGGATTTCTTTAGTCATTCCTGCGCAAGCTTTGCTGGTTCAGGGAGATTACGTTTGCTTGAGAAGGCAGACTGACTCTTTGTAATAGCATTAGCCATATTATGTATTAGTTCTGTGAAATGGAATTCATGGGTTACAACACTAATTTCAAGGTTATATTTTTAACATGTGAAACTTTCCTTTACAGAATTGTATGGATTGTAAACACTGTATCTTATCTGGAGATGGTTCCAGCATGGTATTTTATCCATTTTCAAACACATGGTGAGGTGTTTTTAAAGTGTGTGCTTCCAAGCCATTTATTTCCTTACAGCCTGGTGAAAAATAGTTGTAATTTTAATAGATCTATCTCAATTTTACTATATCTCATCTCAAGGAAGCCCTTCTGCATAGTGCAATAGAGGTTTTAAATCGAGCAGGACTGGTCTTAGTAACTCCAAGGTTGAGCCTTGACTTGTTGTCTGCAGCAAAGGAGCTTTATCAATCGCTGCTACTGAGTCCCGAACTGTCAGGAGAGGGCGCAGCCGTCCCAGAAGTCTCAGGTGGAAAAAGGTCTTGTGGTGTGTCAAGATGATTCAGAAAGGCTCTCCCAAAAACCTGCGTGGTCTGGAGGCTCAGACACTCCTCCTGGGCTGGGAATTTAGGATGGCAGGGGCAACTTGTTATGGGCTACATCCATGTCCTCTGTAAAACTTAATCATTCATAATTCTCAAGAAAATTGAGTATGTAGTATTTACAGGGAAATAATTTAGCTTTTAATTTTTCATTTTGAAGTTTACAACATGGTTCCTGAACATACATATTAGTTATAACATAAGCTGTACCATATATTCTGTAGTGTGGTGCAGAATATCTTCTGAAATATGTTGGACTGCTAGTAGTGGATAGTGCAGCTCTTTTTCCTTTTTTTTTTTTTTTTAATTTCAAAAATACCTATTGTACAACATGGCTCCTGGCAGTGCAAGATTTTTCTGGCTTCCCCACTCAAAGACTAGATAAATCTCCAAACTTCAGGCAGTTTGCTTCCCTCTGTGCTGTATCTGGCAATGCTGCTGAGCAGAAACTAGATAGTCAAGAAATTATTCTGCTTGATTTTCCTTTTTTTTTTTTTTTAATTTACAATTGAATCAGACATTTAAAGAATTGAAATTATCCACAAAATGAATTTAAAATGGTCTTTGGAGACCTTGACAAATTAGAGGACTGGGCAATCACCAACCATATGAAGTTTAACAAGGGCAAGTCCAGATTCTGCACGTGGGGCGAGGCGGCCCTGGGTGTACAGACAGACTGGGGAATGAGAAATGAGATGATGGAAAGCAGCACCGTGGAAAGGGACGTGGGAGTCCTGGTCAAAGGCAAGTTGAACATGAGTCAGCAGTGCCCTGGCAGCCAGGAGCCAACTGTGTCCTGGGTGGCATCAGGCAAAGCATCACCAGCCAGGCGAGGGAGGGGATTGTCCTGCTCTGCTCTGCACTGGGGTAGCCTCACCTTGAATATTGTGTGCAGTTTAGGGCACCACAATTTAAAAAAAAGACATTAAGCCATTAGAGAGCATCCAAAGGAGGGCAGTAAAGAAGGTGAAGGCTCTGGAGGAGAAGCCGTGTGAGGAGCGGCTGATGTCACTCAGTCTGTTCAGCCTGGAGGAGACTGAGGGGAAATCTCATTGTGGTTTCCAACATCCTCATGAGAGGAAGTGGACCAGTGACAGGACTCGAGGAAATGGCATGAAGCAGAGTCAGGGGAGGTTTAGGTCGGATATTAGGAAAAGATTTTTCACCCAGAGAATGGCTGGGCACTGGAAGAGGCTCCCCAGGGAAGTGGTCACAGCCCCAAGCCTGTCTGAGTTCGGGAAGTGCTTGGACAACACTACATCTCAGGCATATGGTGTGATGCTTGGGGTGTTCTGTGCAGGGCCAGGAACTGGACTTAATGATCCTGTTGGGTCCCTGCCATCTCAGCATAGTCTGTGATTCTGTGATTCTATGAAACCATTGCAATTAATCTTCACAGAGTTTTTGACTTTTTCCCGTCCTGATAGGAAAATGAATTGGCACGTTTCTCTGAAATGTTTTTAATTCAGTAAAATTGCATTTATCTGAGACCTGTATAGCTGAAATAACCCTACTACTACATTATCAAGCAGAAAGAGCTTTTCTGACTGAATTCACCAATGAACCTTGAAAGCTATGCATGAAAATTGTTTGTGGCTGTCATTTCATAAGTTGGGCATTGTGAAAGATAGCTGAATGAATAATATGTGCTTTCTGCTAGCTTCTAAGTGGGCATCAGTTAGTAAAAGAAAAATTCTGCAGCTGCTGTTAGCTGAGTTAAACAAAGGTGCAGCTGAGCAGAGAGTGAACTTACTAAAGCAGCATGTTACTAAACTACACTGTCCTTTGGCACTGAAAGATGATCAAACAGATCTATGAGCAGTGGATGCTTGTTTCTTTGCAGAGCGGTTGGTGCCTTGACCTCCATGCCAAATCTGCACCCTAAGTAGTGGTCTCTGTTTTCTTGCAGGACTGGTCCCTGTCAAAGCTTTTCAGAGGCTCTGGGATACTCTAGTAAATATCCCAAATCCCATGTCTTCTGCATCACTGCTTCTTCCTTTAGCATTGACCTCTGGGCATGCAGAATGACCAGGCACTGGTTTCTCTGGTTTTGGGTATCCAACAAAGGTGTTTTAGCTTTTCCCAGCTCCTCAAGGAAAGGACTGTCTCCATCTGTACTAGTTGCAATGGCATAAAGTATTAAACATTGTAATGTGTGTTTTAGATGGAACAAAGAGATCTTCTGTTTGGAGTGCAAGTTTGTTATTTTAAAAATCTCCCTGGCTACCTGTACTATGTACTATGTAGTCATAGTACGAAAGTGAGAAGGCATTGCTTCATCAGCAGCCCATTCTCTTGTGATTCTCAGGCCATTAAAAATTCCAGAACTGTCCTTAAACAAGCCTGAATGTGTTAACTACGAAGAACCCTGTGTAGTTACAGAAAATAGATGAAATGGCAGTTATTTTAGAAGTTTCCTACTTCTGAATATAGGTTCTTTGTGTTTTGGCTTAGGCTTATTTGAGCAAGGATAGGGTTGTTGCCATTCAACAGTGTTTGTTAGGAGGGTTTTGTTTTGGTTTGTTTTGGTTTTTGGGTTTTTTTTCCCTTGGTTTTGCCTGTTTGCTTTTTTTTTTCTTTTAAGGAACTCCTTTCTGAGTCTTGACCATGTTTGCAGCTGATCTGGAGCATCTAATGAACATGAAGGCTCACATTCCTGCCACATGAGAGCTACCCAGTGGATTAACCAGATCATGAATGACAAAACAGCCCCACTTTACCTGCCACGATCTAGACCACATCCTCCGAGTGGTAGAAGTTAATGACTTCAGTGTGGCGCTACTATGTGTATACTTGGCCTCAACATATTTTTATACACAACTCATCATCAACCTGTGCAAAGTGTATTTTGATGTGTGTACATATTGATGGTGGTAAGCCTTGTCAGCGGAGTCAATAGCCAAACCAAAGTCTGACTTCCTTCTCCTAGAAGATGGTGTTGTGTGAGTACCTCAGCTGTCAGCAGGAAAGCAGGATTTCTAGTGCTCTCAGTAGCAAACCTTTCCAGTGCAACTAAATATTTTTTTTTTTAATAAAGGCTCTAAATGTGGAAAGCCAATAAGAAACAAAATCAAAATTATTCAAGACAGTCCGTTGCCTTTAAGAGGCAGGGCTTGTGAGCTTTTTACATTTAAGATGAAAAGTGCTCAAAATGGTTAAGACCGTTTCTCTGTTTTAATGAACTGATTTATTTACTGGACAAAGGTGAGTTGATTTCCATAATCATCCTCCTCCCTTGTGCATCAGCTCCTCTCTGTGACCACAGGAGTTAAGAGCCTCCAAACACCCATCAGCTGATAGGAAATTCCAAGGTGCAAAGTACTTGCTCTGTGTATGTGATAGGCACTATTACAGCAGTCTCTTGCATACTGAGCTGGGCAGGGTAGTAGCATATATGTTCTTTAATCTCTATTATCATCTATTTTAAGACATTTTAATTTCTAAGGCATTTTAGAGTTTGGGGATGTGTCATTTGGTTGGGTTTTTTTGAGGTTTAGGAACACTGAAACTTACTTCTACAGCTGGGTTTTTTGTATATATTTCAGAGGACTTGCAATATCCTGTTGTAATCACACAAGTTCATTTCACTTCTGTATATCAGCACAGTCAGTGAAATTCAAGTGCCAGATTCAGATGTTTTGATCAAGTTTTCCTCACAAACCAATGTTGTGTGACTGACTGATTCTTATCAATAAAAATAATTTGAGAATTTCTTTACAAAGATCATGTCCTTTTCTCTTTACAGTGAATTACAAAATGTCCGTTAAGCATAAATGAAAGTAGGATTCAGTTCCAGGTTTTAAAATGGAAATGGGTGAGTTTTTTCTGAGCTAATGACAACTTCTGTCTCAAATGCAACTAGTATGCAAGGAAAGTTCTTCCTTTCACAGATATTTGTCAGAATCTTTCTCATTATCATTCAGACTCCTGTATGATGTCTTGTTTCAGTACCACATATGCCAAATTTATCCCCTGTAATATTTTTCTGCAATAGGTTTGCTTTGTTGATCTACATTCATTGAGATGCAAAGCATCTGGGATATAGGCACAGAACAAGGCTAGACCTCAGAAAAACAGCATTGCTTTCTTGAAAGCTCTTATACAAGAAGTATGTGTGATTTGCCATACCTGATCCCAAACTACCTGACAAGGCTGTTGTCATGAGCAACAAGGCAGAATCTAGAGAGAAAATGCCCTGCTCCAGACAGCTACAATGTGTTTGAGTGCTAACAGAAATACTGTCAGCCACAGGAGTCCTGCATGCGTGGACCCTTGGCTGCAGCAGCAGTCAGGGTGAGACCCTCAGGTGGAGGGATCTGTTAATCTCTGTGTCATCCCCTGCTGTTGTCTCACAAGCAGAAAGAAAAGAGGCAAGAGCAAACCCCTGACATTCGTACCAAGAACAGGCAGAGTGGGGGAAGGAGCAGGCAGAGGGGACTGTGGAGAACAGGTCAGGGAGGGAAACAGCAGGATGGCAAAGGCAAGCACAGAGACAGCGAGGCAGGTGAGGAGATGAAAAGTCCAACCTCCACCCCTTCAATATCTAGAATCAGTCAGAGATCTCTGGAGAGCAGCTGAACCAGCTCTGTTTCAATGAGGAGAGCTAAGAAAGATGAGATTAGGTAAATCCAGGTACCTGAGCAATCTGTTTAAATTCATTAGGCCCTGAGAAGAAACCCTCTTTCTACATCATGGCTAACTGGGTTTTATCACTGGGAAAAGGATGCTGTCTCTCAGTCACCTTCTTGGTTCTTGAAAGCAGATATGATCCCATCAGGCTTACATGGTGTCACTGAAGTACTCTGCCGGAGCCCTTGCCAGGGTGTGCCTCCCCTCACCA
Source organism: Cephalopterus ornatus (assembly GCA_013396775.1). NCBI lineage: Eukaryota > Metazoa > Chordata > Aves > Passeriformes > Cotingidae > Cephalopterus > Cephalopterus ornatus. The sequence goes on along the minus strand of VZRE01013686.1, from coordinate 221,263 downwards.
TTCTCCGCATCTCTGCACCAACCATACAGTCTGAGTGCAGCCTGTGGCATTTCAAGGGAGCAGTGAGCTGCAGCCACCCCATCTCTAAGCTTATTGAACTCAAGGGGTCTGCATTAGGGATGAATTTGTTTCACAGCTTTCAGTTTTTAAGCCCTGAGACCAAAAAAAAAAAGTTGAATAAGCATAATAAATGTTTCATTTTATAGGGTCTAGGGCTTTTTGCAAGGAACCTTGATTCCTAGCACGAGCTGATTGCCAGATGTTTCAAAGGAGAATCTTTTGTGTTGATTTTGCTGCCTTTATCGAATTGTTTATAATGTAGGCCACAGGGTCTTTTCTGTCTGCTTGGTCGGATGTAGGTCAGCAGTTCAGTGGATTTAAATGAAAGACTGATGGCCAACCTCCAATTGGTTTGCATGGAAATGGCATTAGGCCAGTTGCCCGGTTGTGGAATGTTATAAGTGCAGAACAGACACAATTATTTCCAAATTTGGCCACAATCCATATTTTATCCATATTTATCCATATTTTGCTTCAAATGGCCTTGTCTCCTTTGGCAAGAAATCTCCTGGGCAGAGAGCATATCCTTAGTAACTCACTGTTCTTAACTGGGTATATACCACTATATCATGCTGGGTGGAGTCTCCAACAAGTTCTCCTCTGTACAAAGGCCAAGATGCATGACCCTTGCTAGTGATGCAGCTGTCTTCCAAAATCAGGCCCCTGTCTCCTTGGCAGCCTGTCTCAAATGTTGCAGTTTATGAGATCTTTCACTGTTCTCTGAGCAGCAACTAATTCTTGATACAAAACCTGTTGGCAATAGCATGGGTTTTTTGTGGAGCAAAGACTTCTGTGGATATCATCACATGGAGCAGGAGGGAGTTCCAGGAGCACTGCAGAGATCTCCCACCGGTCAAATACTTGTTCTTCTTATTCAAAGAGGTGGTGGGATGTGAAGCAGCTTTTGTTCAAAAACAACGTAGGCATTTTAGCATGTGATTGCCCCCTCCCCCCACCCCAAGCATGTCCTCTTGTACCTTCTGGGATCATTTTATCTGAACTATGCTTATGGAACTCAACTGCTGTCAGATGGCCTTTTCACAGGGTTGTTTCAGGGGTGAGGAAGATGTAGACTGAACCTGCTGGGATAGTTGTCACAAACTGACCTATTCTTCTCTTACTCATAGCCAACCAGTAATAGATGGATGGTGTATCCACTTACGTGGCTGCTGATCCATGAGTCTTCTAATCTTCCTGTATAAATGTCTTCAGATGCAGTTTGACAGAAGGTTAAACTGAGAAGATTTTTCCACTCTGCAGTTCTACATTATGAAGACATGCTTAAATTATCCTACAGGCTGTGCCTACAGAGAGGACTGTGTTACTTACACATCCCTAGTTTTGATTGACAATTTATACACCCTTACTAGCTAGGCCACTTCTCTGGAGAGTCTACCTTTCTCAGTCTGACAGAGATGCAGGCAGACAGAGCTACAATACTGTGCTACGTAGAAGAAACCCAGGGCGATAACCTGCTGCAAAGCATGACAGAGAGTCACCGCGTGCTGGGGTTTGCCTTGGAGCTGGTTTGCTTTTACAGAGCTGGACCAGTTTCCTCTGAGTCAGATTCTGTTATGTGCACGCTGTTGTGGTGCCTTTAATTCAGTTTAAAAGTGGATCAGATAGGTAGGTTTCTTCCCTCTTTCACAATTATTACTTTGTTATTGCTCTGTTTTTTAACATGCATTCTGGTTGCATCGCACAGCTACAAGCACGCCCCAGGGCCTGCTGTAGTTAAGTGTCTGGTGTGTTTTGCTCTCTTGACTGTATAGAAGGAGTCATCACTGCATTATAAACTTATCTCTATAGCCTTTCAAGGCTCATGCTTGCCTGTGGGAAACCTCTGTGTGTGAAAAGTGTCAGGGGTTAGGCTGGACAGTTACACCCTGAGCTGCATCTTGCCATTTCTTTCCCTGCACTGGAACTGATAAGATTGAGCAGCAGATAGGAATAAATTAGAGCTGTGTTGGACCCCAGTCTAATGCTGGCCCTAGGTAAGCCTTGCAGTGGTCTCCAAGCTCACCCTTGAAAGTCAAAAATTATGATATTGAATGAGTGAATTCCATGAAGAACAGGAAACAATCTCTGCAGTTGTGGCAACTGGTGTGTGGGAACTATGTAGCATTTGTGTGAACTTTCGAGTACCAGTTTTTTTCCTGTGAATTCTTTTTCATCCAACACCTTGATGTTGAATTCAACCATTTCAGCTCCCAGAAAGGAAAAATGACCACCACAGGACCTTCACTAGTGCACACAGGTGCTGTTTGTGCTTCCCATTGCACTGGTATTGCTCAGCTATGAAAGACCAGAACCACTGTTTTTACCAGGGCAATGGTTGCTAGAAGAGAGGGGTCTCACTAGGGATGGTAGGTGGTAAGTTGCTCTGTTGGTAGAATGCAACAAGCTCTAGTGATATCTACCTAACACACATAGGTAGGCTTTGGACTGATTGGGATTAAAATAATTTTGAAAATCAGGAATAAATCTATGTGTGACTGCCTGTATGTATTTACACTTTTCTTGTGAAGGACAAAAAGAAAATTAGATGCCTTCTTTTTTGATGATTAATATTCCTTGTCTGCATGAAGATTGTTTTCTCTGAGGCTTTTATGCATGGTCTTTTACAGCTAATGGGCTGCTCTCATGTAAGATTCTTCCAGAGGATATTGCAGAGGAGCCAGTTGCAATTAGAACCGAGAAAACTGTGTCCCAGTCCTTTTTTGTAATCTCATTCTTTGACTTCCCTTATCTTTAAATTACATCCTTAGTGCTGTCACTCTGACAGAGTAGGATCACCCTTGCCTTGATCTTTGCTCATGAAAAGCTTAGTATAGCTCTAACCTAGTTAGGAATCTGAGGGTCTTCTCCTTGTTTCCTTAGGGTGTACTAAAATGGATTATCCTGATATGGAGACTGTAAAATAAGCATAAGTAAAAAAACCCCCGAAATATTCGGGCACTGTTTCTCTATGCTCCAAAGATCTCACCATCCTAAATGCCACTGGCAGTAAAAAATGCCTGTAAATGCAAAGCGTTATATTCCTGAAGTCTTCAGGTTTAACGAAATGAACATATCGCTGTCCCTCTCTTGCTGCAGTCCATTAGAGCCTGTAGCCCCAAATCTTTGATCAGTCTTTAGCTGGACAAAATAGACAAGGAATTTGAAGTGAGTTAGAACACATCAGGACTCCTGAGTTTAACTAAGACTACATATAAAAATAATATTGTCTTAGAAAGTGAAAAGCCTGTGTCCTGCATCTGCTGAGCCAGGGGTTTCAATCCAATGTTTTTTTCCTATGTGTTGGCAGATTCACAAAATAGGATGCATTCTGACTGCAGCTAAATAAACAGCTGGAGGAGTGTTGTCTCTGTGCAGAGCCACAGGACTGTTCCCTTTCCGTTTTCAGGCGCTCTGCCCATTCCCCATCCTTTGTAAAGGCTCTGGCCTTGTGGGAGGGTGAGCAGGCTCACGTACAACATGATCTGAGACTGAGCTCAACAAATGGTTTCTGATCCATTCCCCCACAGGGGATCACTTCATACTTAATACCTGGCATATTTTTATTTTGGTAAAGCACTCCAAAACAGGCTGAATCAGACTTTATGTAGCTAGTCGTCATTCACCCATCCCTGGCATTTGGCCCTTTTGGAGTCAAAGGAGGGGGTTGTCTTGCTCTACTCTGCACTGGTGCAGCCTCACCTTGGGCACCACGATACAAAAAAGACACTAAGGTATTAGAGAGTGTCCAAAGGAGGCCACGAGGATGGCGAAGGGTATGTAGGGGAAGCCTTATGAGGAGCAGCTGAGGGCACTTGGACTGTTCAGCCTGGACAAGAGGAGACTGAGGGGAGACCTTGTTGTGGTCTTCAACATCCTCATGAGGGGAAGCAGAGGGCCAGGCACCAACATCTTCACTCTCGTGACCAATGACAGGACTCAAGGAAATAGCATGAAACTGAATCAGGTGAGATTTGAGTCGGATACTAGGAAAAGGTTCTTCACCCAGAGCGTGGTTGAGCATTGGAACAGGCTCCCCAGGGAAGTGATCACAGCACCAAGCCTGTCTGAGTTCAAGAAGGATTTGTGCAATGCTCTCAGGCACACGGTGTGATTCTTGGGGTGTCCTGATGATCCTAATGGCTCCCTCCAGCTCACCATGTTCTATGATTCTATGCTAAAATGGTAAGCTATGCACAAAACTGGCAAGGCAAAGCAACTCAGGTCATATTTGTTTGCTGCTGTAACCTCCTCAATATCTGTGGAGTACCAGCATCTTTTCCTCTACATTCAAGAGCAGGAGTCCACCAAGGAATGAAGGTTGAATACTGAAACATTTAGCACTTCCAGTCCTGTTTGGAAAGAAACGCACCAGTGGAGAGCTACTGTGTATCTTCAGTTCCAAGAAGGTCCTGGTCTGTGTCTTCCTATATATGCCAGTACTGAAAAATCCAAAAAGGACAGTGACAAAAAATTTGCCCTCTCTAGTCTAAGAAAAGTGATAAATCTGCTCTCTTGAAATACAGTTCTGCTTTATCTGGTTTTACTTTTAGTGGAAAGGGAGGTACACAGTGTTTTCTTATTGCCACCTCTTTCTGGCAATGCTTGCAAGCCACTTAAAGTTCCCGAAACCAATAATTACTTTGGATCTGGCTAATAAGAAACTCTGCTCTCAGCAGTATGGAAAGTAATTAAAAATAAATAAAGGTCACATGTTTATAGAGTCCTTCCCACATTATTAGCATTGCTATTTGATAGAGTGTATTGTTTCTTACTCCTGTGTGTAGAAGATGCTTGCACTGCCTGTGGAATGCTGAAGAGTGATGTTGTGCAGGTGCTCCCTAAGTGCCTTAACTTCTTCCAGGGCTTTTTATTCGTATCTCTTTCCAAGCCTGACAAGGCAGGTGAACGCCTGTGGAAGAAAAATTGCAAGTGTCTTCTTTATTGTGTTAGTTATGCATAACCCTCTGCCTTCAGCACTGAAAGCTTTTGTTGGTTTTCACTTTCTTAGGGTGGTAGTTTCTTTCCTATTAACAGGTGCTTAAGGAAACATCTGGAGTCACCCATCTGTGGCCTGTTGCTTCCATATATATATATATGTTGGGTTTTTTTTAACTTCAAACTCAAGGTGTGTACATGTGTGAAAAGCAGATCAGGCATCTACATTTGGGTGTTTGGTAGGAGGTGAATGCCCTCGAGGTTCTTTTATAGTCATTAGAGCAAAGTCCTCTGGAAAACCATTCAGGGCATCAAAATTCTCTCTGCTAAATCATCCTCTGGAGAAGCATCTCTTTTTCCACTGCCTATACAGGGAACCCACAGAGACCAGATTGAATTACTACTGAAAGGCTTCCAGTTTTCCCATTAATGTAGTCACTCAGCTCCCCTAAGCAAAAAAAAAAATTGCACCAAATAGCACTTCTAAATCCTCACCCTAGGAAGCTGTTGACACATGTTTGAGTCACTCTACCATCTTCTCCCAATAAATGTGTGTGTAATTTTATTTGTGTACGCTGGTTAGAAGTTGCTGTGGAGGTTTTGGCATGCTGACATATACCTGCATGCCAACCATCACAGACTGTGGCTTCATGGCCGTATATGGAAGTTCACCTCTGAAGGTAACCAGAATCTCCCTTTGGATTTGTTTGAGGTCTAAACTAAGCAGCTTAGAAGATGGCAAATGGAACTGCTGTGTGCCCAAGATGGGTGGCAATCTGGCAGTGACCAAATTGTGGCCTTCTGTTTGAAACCTGGCTCACATCTCCCTGAGTGCTATGAAGGATGTTTTTTCCTGCTGTGCCCTCTCCAGAACAAGACGTTCCCTGCGGAGCGGTGTGCTCTGAGAGACCAGATCTGGCTACTCCCTTCCAGCACTGCAGGTAGAAAGAGATGGCTTTAACATAAAGGAAGATACAAAAATTATCTGGAGGCTGGCCAGAAGCAAGTGGGAACAAGCTGAGGAGATGGAGGTCTGTTTGGTCTGGTGATGTGGCTATGTAGATTCAGTGCCTGAAATCCCTTGTGGGGAGAGAATGACATGGAAGGAGTCATTGGCTGCAGTTAATTGAGGGGGAGTTTCCTTAAGGCCAGACGTAGGAAAGCTTAAAAGCACACATTTCAGCATAATTAGAGGCTTTTCTGAAATGAAGATAAAATTTGATATGCAAAGTCTGTACACTTGGATTTTGTGTTGTGCTACACCTCTGGAGTAGGCCTTTATCTTACCTTTACATCAAGATGTTGGGTAATATACCACCACCTACAATTTGCTTTGACTCTGGTGACTGTTAATTCTTACAGCGTGGATTGAAGACATGTTTTAGAAAAGATTCCAGTTTGTTCTTTGGTCATTAGGTTGAAAAGGTCTGGGTACCTTGAAAGAGGTGATAATGATGAAAGTGTACAGAAAGCTAAATGACACTGAGAAGTTAGTTTATGGTCTTCTCTTAATTCATCCACCTATTAAATGATAAAAGGGCATATAATGAGACAGAAGAGAGGTACATCAAAGACAGACAGGAATTTTCTTTACAAGCAGTATGTTGCCATTCATGAATAGTATCCATATGCATAAATGTAACAGGATCCTGAAAAAGATCAGGCATTAAACATCCTCCAACACCAGTTGCAATCACTGCATTGTCAGTAATAAATACATAAAATTCAAGATTATTGAATAGGCTTCAAACTGATTCTACTTAAAGAGAACTGAAAGAAAGTCTGTCTGTGGCCAGCTATGCTATAGCTGTCTGTCACAGCATCCCTTGTGCTGTCCTCCAAAACACATTCCAGTTAACACAACCAAAGTCTGTGAGCTATTTGGACTGACAGATTTATCAAGTGCAATAGTCACCATGCTCCTGTGATGGCCTGTGACTATCAGTTTGTTTATATTGAATACACTAACAGTGTACACTATACAGGAAGATATCTGTCTGACACTACTTGAATGACTGCTGAATGCTCCAAGTGTACTTTAGTTACTTCTTCTACAAGTGAACTCACATTGTGCTCTACTTAGATACACTTGGGTTGGCTCTTAGTGGAAAGGCTCAGACCTCCACTGGTCCTGTACAAGTCCTGTCTAAGCCAGCACAATTACAGGACTGGTAACCTGGCTGATATTATTCCCAGAGAGTCTGAAACAGATTCTCTGACACGAGACATATAAATGCTTTATGAGACATAGAAGTTCCCAGCAGATGCTGCCACACATGGGCTCTGCACAGGCAGCACCTGGTTGCCTCACCACTAGCTTTGCTTATAGGCAACTTGGCCCTACCATCTCTCTGTCTGCCCACATCTGTGCAGGTCTGTGCCCAGTAATAAGCCTTGCACTTCTGCAGTCTTGGTGAGATTTAGTGAGCCAGGGACCTCTGCAGTATGTTTTGTTGTGCAATGGAGGCGCCCCAAATACAGTCTGCTGGTGGCTGAGGCCCAGGACTGAGCCCTTAAAGGATGTCTAGAGGTGGCCATCCGTTCTCTGTACTGGTACAGAGATCTAATTTCGTGTGTAATGGGACCTTCAAATGTATCATCTTTTCGTCCTGGAAAAGATTCTATTTTTTCACAGTTTCCCTTTCAGACTGGCCAATGTGAGCCACAAATCCCTCAGAGGACACTCTTCAAGGTAAAACTGCTGTGCTTGCAGTTGTTGAATTTCTGAGCTGTGCATTCCTGCCCTTTCCTCCTACCCCAAACAGTGAAATGTTTGCTGGCACTGTCCAGGAATTCATCTGTTGGCATTTTAATGTGCATGTGTATGATCATCCAATTGCTACAGTTACACTGTGGGAATCTTGTTTCTAAAAATACACCATTCTCTGCTGCTCTCCAACACTAGCACGAGATAATGTATCATGTTCTCTAGTTGCCAGTGACACACAGAAAGAAGGTAATCAATACAGCTGGCAATACATAAAGACAACAACAATTATAATTACAACTAATTTCCCTTTCACTTTAAAACGTCATCTTCTAGCCTGCATTATCACAGCTTCAGCTGTACAATGCATTAAGACAATCATGTGCTTTCTTTTGCTAAATAGAATCCTGTTATTTTGCCTGAGAGCATCTTCTGAATAGCTCAAAGAGGTAAGGTTTATTATGAGATCCTTTAACCAGTTCCTATTCTAGCAGGTGCTCAGTTGCTATCAGTCAATGTACTTCCACCAAAATTGAGAGAGATCAGCCTGTTTTCATCACTCAGGTTGCGATTGCTGTATTTTGTCTAGGGAAACATGTGCACATCATCTTTTGAATTTAAGGTGCAGCAAACTCCCTGCCAAGAAACCTGGTCTTGTTCCAGTTTCTCTTCTGCATTATTTAAATGGCAGTTGAAGGCACTGTAAGTCAGTGGAGGATGCAAAAAAAATTGATGGAATGCCATTCATTTTTACTATTATTAAAAAAAAATAAATCATATTTTGGAAGGATTTTGCATTACAAAGAGTCCCTCTGGTCCCAGAGGAGCTGCTCAGTGTATAGCATTACACAACCATATAATTATATATTCTGTCCCAAAATAATGTGTCTGCCTGGTGAACAAAGGAGGGAGCTTAGGAGCCTGAACTTCAGTGTTGTAGCCAAAAGTCACAGCGATGAGACATTGTGTGCCAATCAGTGGATTCCAAATTACAGCACCGATTGCTGAGAAGCAGTTGTTGCGTTTCTGTTCTTTCCTCTCCCTGCCTGTAGGATAACAGCAGTAATACTAGAAATGGCAAGGACCATTCATGAATTAATATGAATTTTATATTATGTCAATGCTTTGAAGTTCTTCAGCGAGCAGCACTAAATAAGGTATACCTTGGTCGGTGTCTGTAGAAGACACATAAAGGTCTGAAGCCACAGAAGAGTTCCTCTGACGTTCTTCCATCAGTGGTTCTCTCTCAGGGAGATGATTGGCTACCCCTGAGAAAAGGAAGTGGAAAGGGAGGGGAATGGATGTGGAAGCTGTGTTCTGCCTCCATGTAATAATCCAGAGCTGCTCCCATCTTTGCCCCTCAGAGTCTGGGTATTACACTGTAGCTCATTATATCTTTCTTCAAAAAGTAGGGTGTAAAAGGAACTTCCCTATCCTTGCTGAAGCCTTTTTACTTTTAAATTAAAATACTTTGTTTTCCCCCGGAGATTGTAGTGAATCTCTTGCTTTCCTGAGAATGTTTCTTCTACCTAGAGCCACATTTTATTCTTAGTACTGGTTTGTATCTCTTCTAGACAGCCATTATCTTTCCCATTGAACAGAAAGTTTCTTAGAGAGCAGCGAGGAAAGAATCCTCTTTGCCTCTTGGAGCACGCAGTGCTGGAGCTGCTACTGGAGCTTGTCATACATTACAATACTGTCAGCACTGGCTTTTTGCCCATCAAAGGGATTTTTGGAGCCAGGCAAAGGCAGAGCCACTGAACAGTGTCAGAAGCCTCCAGCATCTTCATCCGTTCTTGGCCACAGAATGGAGCTTTTCTTCTCTGCTCAGTAGAAGCAACACCTGCCTGTGGCCCCTGGGCACCAAGGCAGCGTGGCTCTGCTGTTAGTATCAGATTGCTTAGCTCTGAAACCCTCCTCTTTGCTGCTGAGATTTACCGTTCAGCTTCAGTGAAGTTTTTCTTATCAACCAGGCTTTTGTTCCAGCCTCAGAGTCACAAGGAAGCCCTGTTCTGCCAACCAGGAGTCAGCGTAGCTCTGGTTTGCTGTCGCTCCTGACTGCTGGGGGAGACTAGCAGGTCTCCTGCTGCTGAAGAGAGCTGCTGAAACACATCTCCTTGTCAGGGTCTTTCACAGAATGACCCCTCCTGGCATCACAGCCCTGGTCTAGCAAGGCACCAGTGAGGAAACTGAAACCTCAAAACCTGAACAGGATGAGAAATGTGTAGCTTTCAGAGAATGCTGGAGCCGACGTGATGTTTCAGAGCCAGCCTCTATTCTTAGAAGAGTGGTGAAAGTCATAATTTAAAAATAAAATCCAGTGCAGGGCTAGCAAAGAGTCATATTCATGGTATCCCTGTGAGTAAATCACTCAACATGAATTGGCTTGGCTTGAAGCTCAGAAAGTCTCCACCAAAATAAGGCCCAGCTGTGAGGCGTCCATAGTACTGATCTGAAAGAGAGAGAAGTACACATGGCACTTGCCACATCAGGTGCTTTGCCTTTCCCTCAAACTCATGCCTGTAGTTTATTCAGTATTACAGGTCAAATGAGAGCTTTCCAAGGGCCTCTGTAGAAGTTAGCCCATGCAAGAGGTGAAATTTGATATATCTATTCCCTCTTCTGCAAACCCCTCCCAGGCACTTCAGCTCTGTCTGATGGGGAATAGATGCTGCTTTTATACCATTCACAGCCATTTCTGTTCTGCATCGAGGTTACCAAATGCTGTGTTTTATCTGAGAATCTCTAGATGTCAACATATCCCCTCTTGGAGCCAATCTCGGGCTGACTTTGAGCAGGGATGGCCACAGGTTAATGCCCATGGGTTAGAGGTAGGATGAACTTCACGTGGAGCGTTTGAATCATAGTCATTCTACTGGAAGAAAAAACACAGAACTAGCTGTATTCAAATCCGGTTCATCTGCTGCTTTAGTGCTGTTTGAATTTTGAGGTTTCCCTCAGAAACCTCACTTGTTTTTTACAGCCACGAGTGGATGGAGGGCATAATGCTTTCCCACTTGGGTCATACAGAATTTTTCCAGTAATTTAACTGAAAGAAGCTGAGACCTTATAGTTTCCTCTTGCATTTAATCAGGCCAATGTGAACTTTAGTTAAGATGATGACAACAAGTGAAACACTGGATCTCATAACAATGTGCGTCTGGAGCTGATTTGGTGGTTTTACTCACCATGTAACACTCACCTATGAATCCAGTCCCACCAGAGTGAGCTGGAACACGTGTGAGTTAAACTGCTGTTTTATCCTGTGCAGAAGTGATCAGTGACCTGTTCTCACGGCCTGACTGTGAGGTCTGAGTCGTGCCTGTTAATTCCTGAGGCTTACACTGCCCAGTGATGTCAGCAGGCGTCTTGTAAGAGTCAGCAAGATGTTCTTTCCCCTAATGAAGTTATTTGATTATTCTGTATAATGCATTTAAGCTGTAAAGCAGTTTTACACAAGTTGCTACCAAAGCCGCACGTCCCATTCTAATGTTTCACACTACAGTTTTATGAGGGAGTTAGCTACATCTGGAAAACAGTCAGGAGATAAAAAAAGCCAGAAGTTAGAGAAGTCAAGAGGGTATGTAATGAGCATTAATAGTTCAGACAGAAGACAGAACAACCTAGTGAAGATTTCATGTTTTATTGTAATTAAAAGTTCATTATGAAATCAGCACAACACATAAAAATAGATCTGTGGTGAATGGTACATATTACTGTTATTGCCCGGTCATTTCATGCACAATCTCACTTTGTAAAATCAGAAGGTAATGAAAACAAGACATTTCATCGGGGAAATGTGAAACCAGTGTTTCTGCAGCAGAGAGAGGCTGTGCTTCCTGTTGACTCTACCCAATGTATAATGCAGTCAGAAATAGTCCTCTATTCACACTTAAAAATAAACTCAGTTTTAGAATATGCCCCAGCTGAAAATAACTGGAGAGTGAGAGCTAGAAATAATCCTTTTCTTAGGGACCTATTTCCATGAAAGTCAAAGGGATTTTTGACGTGGATTTTAAAAGCAGCAGGACATGGTTATTTGTTGACAGACAGATGGAGAGGCCTAGCAACAGGAGCTAGGGAGGACCTGTGGCAGAGTAGGAGTTTATTATTTAGATTTTGCACATGCTGCTGAATCTCCTTGTTCTAGTAATTGTCTATGTTCATAACAGCAGTGATTGCTGGGAGGAGCTGGGAGGGTGTATCAAAGCCAGCTAGGGCGTCTGCAGCTCATTTTTTCTCCCTGTTTGGGTTGGCCTTGGTTCTAACCCTGCACACCATGCATTGCAAAGTGACTTTCACCTGTACACTTTCTGATCCACATGATAAAATCAGAACAATACCCACGATTAGAAAAATCCCTCACCAGGTCACTTCCTGTTCTTAGACTGGTTTATGCTTTTCTTCTGAACTTCTGTGCTTATCACAGTGAGTATTTGGGGCTGCCTTCAGCCTGACTCTTGTGCCTTACGCTGTCATATTAATTCTAGGGGTGCTGGGACGTTAATAACTGGCTCAGCTGAGTTGTGGTTCTGCAGTTTTCTGCCTGGAAAGGTCTCTGTAAACAACCTCAGTGCAGAAAACAGTGCTGGAGTTTTTTGTGGGGAGTACTTCTTGTGGACAGGAGGTGAAATGAGCCCCACATCAGATAAATGCTGCTTGAATGCCTGTGGGGAAAAAAATACCTAGCGGCATGGCTACTCCTAAATTTTCCTGTTATTTATTTGGGAGCCTCTCTAACATCAGACGAGTAGGAACATGAACCCATTCATGCCTTGTAAGCAATGCTAGTTTTTTGCGATGTGGCCTGGCAGGGGGTTGCAGAAGGTGGCAAATAAAAATGTGGCAAAAGCCCATCCCTGGGAAGCTGGCCTGCATCTCCTCAGCCTGTGTTCTTGTCTGGCTCTGAAATGCCCACCAATGCCCTCTGAACTCCTGCTCTGTTAGGGCTAAAGCATGTCATGCTACCCCAACTTCACCACCAAGCTGAAGAGCGCTGTGGCTACTCTGGTCTTGTTTCCTCCATAGTGAATAGTTTGATATCCAAAGATAAAAATCTCAGCGCTGCTCCCTACATGAAAATCTCCAGGCTTCAGTCTCAGCCTCACAGCAGGAGAGTGACAAGAGTGGAAAGCTGGCACAGCAGAATGGTGAATCAGGCTCTCCCTTTGGTTTCCAGGCTGTTTACTCAAAACAGCCCTTGAGAAAAGTGCAAGGCCTCAAGCAGATGTCACATTCAACCGGTTTAGCAATATTACGCCTATTTCTGCTCAAACTAGTCAAGGAGGGGAGGGAGAATATAATATGTTAGTGCAAGTTCTCATAGACAACATATGAATATTTAGTACAAAATGTTCTTTCAAGGTGGGGCAAACATTTCTAATCGTGACACAAAAAGAAGGTGTTTTGTAACATTTTTAACAACTTGCCTGTGAAAAAGCGTTTATGTGAAATATGTTTAGACACAGACTACCTCACATGACACTGAAATATTTCAAGGCTCTGAGTAGGCAATAACCTAGTTTTGTTTTTTTTTAAAAATCAAATCAGCTTTATCACAGCCAATCCCCAACAAAATTAAATAATTTGGTTGTGGTTTTTTTTGGTTTGGCTGTTTTGATTTTTTTTGTTTGGTTGGGTTTTTTTCCTCTTTGGAAAAAATAAAGCTATGCTAAGTTGAGTGATTCCACTGCACATGGATTGGACCCATTCAAGGCTTTTTTAATTTTAGAATCAACTTCCTCATTCAGAGGAAACCGCAGAAATATTCAGCTAATAAATTTTAGCATAAAGTTTCAAAAGTTCCTTTACACACTCCTTAAGTCCTGAAGATTTGCAGCTTACAAGAAGCTCACAGACCACTTGTCTCTACTGAAAATCCCGGTCCAATTTGGAAACAGCCTTTATTTCAGGTCTATTAGGGCTTATATTGAAAATAAAGATCTGAATAATCCCTAAGCTGTGGAGACCTAAAAATTCCGATATAAATTTTGCAGCACAGTCTCCCACCTTAAACATTTGAAAATGGCTCAAGGTCCAACTGAACAGGAACAGTTAAGGCCTCGGTTTTCTCTGACTTACACTGCACATGCAAGTGTTCTGCAGTTGCTTCTTAACATGATTAGGCAATGTAAGCCAAGCACCTGTGGAAACAGCCCTTGGTGACATAGACATCATCCTTCTTTCACCTGCCATGGCCTGGTAGTGCCCAAGAGCAAAAGAAAAATAAAAAGGCTTCCAAGCAGGTGACAGATAGATAGAGAGATGTGGAAGCCTTAACTGTGCCTTTCTGCCCTTTTCTGAGCTCTCAGCCAAACCACAACCCATCAGTAGAGGATTCACAGCCCTTCTTGCCTTGAAGCCTGGCTCAGAAACCACAGCAGGGCAGGGTCAGGTGGTGGGTGCTGTGGTTGGTGAAGTTATGCAAAGGCAAAACCAGAAACAGGATAAAAAAAAAGCATTTTACCCAGACAGAAAACTCCTGGAGCAGGAACAAATGGGAGCGCCCAGCACAGCAGGTGGGAAGAGGAGCAAGGCAGGATCAGCAGGCCCTTGCTCCAACCAGAGATGCCACTGACAGGTGGTGCACTGAGTTCACCTCAGCATTCCTGGTGTAGGCACTGTGCTGTGCTGAGACCGTGCAGGAGAGCAGAAGTGTGAGGGCTGTGAAAAGGCAGCCAAATTGCTTTTCCTGGGATACAGCAACGGCATGGAAGGGGAAATCTCTACTAGTGTGCGGACAGGGAGATTCCCTTTGGGTTTGAGCTACTGTAAGATCGAGGTGCTACTCTCTCCTGCCTCCTACTTCTGGCCTCAGGCATTGGCCCTGCATCAGCAAACCTGGTTTTAGGTATCCAGCTGGGAGAAAGCACTAGGCACAGAGGGTGCTAAATTTCTCTCCAAACATCTTCTGCCTGCATCAGCTTTGGAACCACAGATCATTTCCAAGCTGGAGAAAAATCCAAAACACCTCATGTAGAAGCACCTTTCCCTTGGATTTTTATTATCATAATTTTTAAGAATATATTTTGTACCGAAACACTGTCAGTGTTCTTTATACAATGGAAAATGACACAGTCATCATGTATCATGTAAAAGAGTAAAAACAGAGCAAGACAGGAACATTTCAATTCAGTCTGGAGTACAAATAGAATCTGATGTGAATCTTAAAAGCCACACACCAGATAAAAAAGTCACCCGGAAAACAAGAAGTTCTCTCTTAATTTGGAAGTAGGAAGAAAAGGGAGTGTCAAATGTTAAGGCTAAAAATTGAATTTTTTACTTGTATTTTATAGGTGGCAGCCTGACTCTTAATTCGTCTGGAGCAGCAGCAGCAACCCTCCAGCTTTACAAAGAGATTTGCACTTGCATGAAATAAGAATCAGGCTTCTATGCTCAGAGGACTCTGATTGACCTCAACAGGCTTTGGACTAGAGCCACAGTTGGAATTTCAGCTTGCAGTCTAAGGCTTCTTAACTGCAGGCCAAATTAGCACAAAATGAGGCTTTGCATTGGCATTCTACCCTTAACTTTGGATATTCCAGTTCTGGTGGCTTTAAACCACAGTTTTATTGCAGGTTTAACACAGTTCTGTTTGTGAGATTCTTCTCTTTTTTTTTTTTTTAATGCTGTACTACAAAGGATGTTTTTTATAGTCTGTGTTTTAGTCCCTATATTATGTGTTTTCAAAATTGCTTAAATGTATGTTTATATCATGATTATAACTACTCAGAAAGACCCACTACAGTCCATTGTGAGCAGCCAAGGAAAAAAGTGTATTTAGTCCTAAAGAAGTCAAGAAAGTGGCTGTGTTCATTTATAGTGTAGCGCAATGACTGTGTTTATACAGCTATACCTACTATTTTAAAAGCTACTTGAAAAGTTATTATTCATGTGCAGTAGCTGATTTTCAAGCATTAATAACTTGGCTGTCTAGACAAGTTTTAATTGTCATATCAAAGGCCGAATATGTTCTCAAACAAGTGTAAAGAATCTCCCATCTCCCTTGGAAAGAGCCTAGTTCTCTTTCTGAACTAAGAGATTGCCAAATTTAACTTTTTCTCAGGTTATAAAAGCACAGTTAAACCTACAAATTTGGTTTTTAAGTTTTTAAAATGGATTGACTTCAACTCAAACCTATCCTGTGCAGCAAAGTTAGTAAAGCCCTGAAAAACAGATCCTAGTGAATATGCAGAGTTCCCCCCCACCAGCTACCATGCCCACGTTTTCCCAGGGCCTAGAGGGCTCCATTAAAACATAACTAAATGTTCAATAGGAAACACGGTTTTTTCAAGAACGATATGTAAAGTTTACCCAAAGAACCTCAGACATTTTGTACATTCAAAATGTTTACACTTTGCCGTTCTTAACCGCCGGTAAGATTTGTTAATTTTTTACTAATAATACATACAATGAGTATAAATAAATAAACTACAGAGAAGCTTTAAAAACTGTATTAACAATACGTTGTGCAAAAACTCATAACGACCTACATTCTATGCAAATACCCTGACTAAAATACACAGGCTGTGTCCACACACCCTCAGTCAGTTTTTGCACAGCCCTTGGGCCAAACCAGCAGCTGGAAGCAATCAGCAGAATTCCACTGCAAGCTGTGGAGGTAATGCCGATTTACACCAGCAGAACAGCAGGCCACAAGGTGTGTGCAAAAATGCCATAGAAATCAGTGGGAATTGTGCTTGACTAAGGACTAGACAGTTTGATTGTACCCCGTTAAAGTGAGTGGGAGTTTTGCCATTGATTTCCATGGAACCAGGCTCAGGCCCCAGGTAAGGACGTCAGCACGTGGCCCTATGTTGTGCTACACTACTCCACTTCAGTGCAGAAACAATATTTGCAAAAGAAAAACTCATTTTTGTTGTCACTACTGTTCAGTAACCGGTTTTAGCACTGCATTTCAGAAACTGCATTTCTGTGAGATTTGAAACAAAGACTGCAAGTCTTTCTGAATCCATTCCAATTTGATTATCCAGCACAGGTGGGCTATTTTGATCCAAGAAAAACGGCTCAATGTCTATTAACCAACAGTGCTCTTCATTAGGATAAAAAACAGCCCAATTCATCGGCACAGGAGTGAAGAACTGCATGCGGAAAAGGAACAGGGCAGCCTTCCTACCATAGCTGTGTCCAGAGCTGGCTGTCACTGCTCCAAACGGACGATGGCACCTGAGCTGGTTTGGAATCTGCAGTCCTAACAAGCTCAGCCCAGTTTTGTAAGCTGAAGATCTCCATTTATCTTTATTGTGTCAATTGCTGACAGTGTTTCAATACGGTGGTAAAAATCAAAGAGCTGATGTCCATCCACAAATATTCTAAAACGGGGATGCTCACAAAGTATCTCAACCTGTAAAAGATAAAATGTTAAAGCACGTTGTTCACAGTGTAACTGGAAAGTTATTTCACAGCACACAAAAGAGCCCTTTAAGTAGTGTTAGTGCAGTTACACATTGTGCTACTAATGTGGCATGCAACAGCCAGGGCTGAGACCAGTTTTCCCCCTTGACACCAGTTACACTGTGATGGATCTGCTCTTCCTGCACAGGGACATTAATCCAATCTCACGCTGTAGTAGCAGTAGGCACACTGGAACCCAGTCCCACTGGCTACTGGGAGGTTTCGCCTCTCGGAATAATGCCAGAAACAGACTCAAATTGCTAATCACAGGGGGAAGAAATTGTATCTCCAACCCAAACCTTGCATTCCTTGCTACTGTTTTTGTTTGGTTTTTTCTTCTTCTTTTTTTTTGTTCTTTCTGCAGAATAAGGTGGCAGTTCCCTCTGCAATGCTTTCCACGCTACTGTTAATTTACTGGAAGGGAGCGAACATGGAGCAGGGAGATAGGTTTGTCCTTCCCTCCCACATATACAGAGCTCCTGCAAAACTAAAAAGCCTTCACTCCTGTGGCTGCAGACAGCCCGGGAGTGCTGTTGGACTAGACTCCATCCTGGGGCTGCAGTGAAGGAGATGCAGTGCAGGATTGCTTGAGTTCAGCTGGGCAGTTTGCACGAGGCACAAACCGGATCAGGGAGGGACACAGCTCATCCCTCCTCCTGAGAGACCTGCAGAAATGCTCTGGAAAAGCAACAAAGCCTGGAGCTGAACAAGCTTGGACAGGCTGGGAGATTCCTGACATTAGGGGTGGCTTGAGAGGGTGTCCCGTTGTTTAGCTTTGCTGGAGCTGCCCCAGCAGGAAGCAGGGACACGAGGGCACAGAACATGTGCTTCTTATACAGGCCTTTGGAGACCGCCAGGTCTGGACAGGCTAAGGAGAAAATCTGCAGGGGAACCACATGCAAATCCTGAGTCATTTGAAGAGGTCGTCCAGAGTGAAGTGCTGCTTCCAGGCACTTGACTCTGCTGCTATTACAGTATATAAAAATGCAAAGGGGGTGACAAACTGACTGAGCCAAAGCCCAACTGACGTGGAGCCCGTCGCACTGGGAGAAGTGGCAGCTGACAGATTGGGAGAGCTTAAACTCCTGGACACCTGGTAGTGCACCAAGCACCAGGGAAGGGCCCGTGCTGCCACGTAGCTCCTGTGTCACTGCGGCAGGCGCAGCCAGCCCAAGGCCTTGTTATGTAAAAGATATGGTTACCCTCAGCCCTGCTTACAGTCCGCTTCTCCAGATCACCCGGGGCCACGCCGGAATGATAATTGGACTGGGCCACAAGTAATTGGCAAGAACACTTAATAGTCTAATTTATTCCCTGAGAGGGAGAACATCAAAAGGTACAAAGTCAATTGGGAGCCTAAATTCCATTTGGGAAAAAAAGAGAAAAGAAAAAAAATGGGGGGGGGGAGGGGAAAGAACAACTCCCTTTCTACAGTATCTCACAGTAAGCGTGCGATACTGCTGTCCTCCAACATCAACTGCCATTAGTGGGACACCCACAAAACACGCTCTGCATAATTTGTCTGGCTCGTCTGAGGGTCCAGTCACCACCCTGTGCAGCAGGCAGTGGAACCCCCTCAGAGAGCAGGACCCAGCCTCCAAGCCTTTTCAAGTGCATTTCCCACAACACCAAAGGGTGTTGCCAGTTCTGATGGGAGAGTCTGTAGAAGCAAGTAGAGCGCAACCAATTTGCAGCAAAACCAGTCGCAAACACCGTCTTATAGCCCAAGAATCTAGGGAGATGGTGAGCTTTTGGGGCTGGGGGAGATTATCTTGGGGGCAAGAAGGATTAAGAGAGTTTGGCAGCTGGTCAGAGCACTGGCATTTAACAGAGGGGCCAGTGAGGTTTTGCAAGAGGGGCGGGGAGGAGGAGGAAGGTTTTTCTGGGTCAGCTGCATGGAAAAGGCATGCAGCCTTTTTTCCTCAGTGTAGTGAAGCAACCTTCTGCAGCCACATACTTTGTTAGTCCTGATTTGCAAAGACATCTTCACATAACCATAAACACTACAGATGGGAATCTGCTTCTAGGTCAACCCAGTCCATCCACAGTGCCACAGTATTTCCCAGAACACCATTTTCAAGAACTACAGACTTAAATTTGATGGGAGGTTTAATCCCAGGGTTCAGGAAAGAATACCACTATTGCTTAGCTGTTTAATCTGCTAACATGAAGAGCTACGGTCATCCTCTACGGAACATCCCTGGAGACAAAGGATGAACAAGATCCTTATTAGCCGCACCAAATTGCAAACACTATATCCATTAAAAGAACCATCAAAACATACACCAGTCCCACAGAGTATTTACATTCTCCAGTAATAACTTGTAATGCACTAATAACATAGAGGCACTTCTTAATATACAGCTATAAAACTAAGCTCAGGAAGTTGGACTTCATCACACAGTATTACAACCTCCGACTTGTCATAGCGCCCAGGTGACCTGTTCGCAGCCCCATCCGAACTGCCTGCAGCTGCACGTAGCAGCAGGATCCCTGCACAACGTTGGATGGATACAAACAAACCAGCAACTGGTGTCTCAACAGGAGCAGTGCAGGCTACACTGTGATTTCATGAAAGCCAAGTCAGGTTCTGCTGCAACTCAGATCAAATGACACTTTATCAGATACGGTGTAAGCCGCTGTCATCCTGGTACTCACCCTAAAAGGCTGGTCCGGTATAAATGGAAAGTAAGGAATAGATGACTGCTCTTCCCCCCATTCTCCGGCTACACAAGAGTTTCTGACAAACTGTCTCTCTGTAAACACAGCTTTCAGTTCTATGGCTACATCCGCAGGAGGATCTTCTGACTCCCCGCAAGTCAGACTGATGCCAAAGCTGCAATACAAACAGAAAGGCTCTCGTTCAGCCAGATAAAAAACAAATAAGCCCCAAATGCCGCCTGGTCTCATTTCTCAGCTTATTAAAGCCATTGGTATAGCGGCACAGGAGGGATGACAGTTCAGCTCGTTCAGAGAAACCCTGAAAGCTCAGCAGTGACAGGAATATGATTCCGGCATATATTTTTATATATGTGTGCACGGCGTTGTGCATATATGTGTACATATATGCATATATATATGCTCTATATGCTCCTTTACTCCCAAGTGAAAACGCGATCCCTTGAAGAAATGCCCCCTCTATGGGTCAAAGGAGAAATCAGCATGCTATATTTAAAATTATAAAAATAATCCTTTCCAGAAAGCAGGGAGCCGTGTGTATGTGTGTGTGTGTGTGTGTGTGTACGTGCGTGTGGCCGCTCCCCCATCTCCCCCTGCCGGGCCCAGGTGTTACCTCTCGGGGTTGAGGTCCACTATGCCCATAACTAAGATCTTCTTTCCCGGCCGCATTCCTCCTTTGATGTGCCCACAGAAGGGGACGATCTGGAAAGGACAGGGGGTCAGCTCGGCATCAGCAGCGGCCGCCGTTTTGCAGCCGGAGCGGAGAAGAGGGGGGGGGAGTAAAGGGGTTAAAAAAATAAAATACCGCC
>VZRE01013686.1:126501-199648 GCA_013396775.1 Cephalopterus ornatus | reverse complement strand
GGGCGCGCTAACCGCATAAGCCGGTGGATGCCGAGGAGCTCCCACTGACATGCGGTGTCCGTAGTTATGCAACGCGGCGGTGTCTGCGGGGAGCACCGGCCGAGGCCACCAAGCCCTGCCCGTGTCACGCCAGGAATCCCTCGCCTGGACCACAGCAGGAGTGACTTGTGCCGTCAAACATGCTGTAATGACCCTGTTGACGAGTTCAGGGTCCTGGGCGGGGGATGGGGGGGGCGGAAATTGAGGAAGGCTTTCTTCCCGCTTCCTCACCGCTGGGGTTTGGTGGGATGAGTATCTCTTTAGAAACGTGACACAGCAGATGGACTCAGCCTGCGCTCTGCAGGACCTCGCACAGGTCCCTTGGCTTTTCGTGCCTCTTGCCTGCACACTGGGGCTGGGTTGGTGGATGCCGCGGTCCTTCTTCCTCTGAGGTGCTGTGGAGATTAATTACATTGAGTAAAGTGAAGTGGAAGAAGCTAAATCACTGCAATATTTAGGATTTCCGTATGACTGTGTCCATTGGGAAACGCTTGCAATGAGTGGGTGATGCCATTTGAGAAATCAAGAGGTACTGAGAGTAAGCACAGATTGTGCAAGTGTTTAGACACTTGGCTAACTTTTTCATCAGTGCCCACTAATTTGGGCATGTTTTCATCTCTGGATGCCCAGCTGGAGATGGCTCACAGAAGCTTATGTTTGAGCATACAGCTCTGCTGTAAGTCATGTGCTAAAGTAACGGCTTCTGCGGGTGTACCAGCGCAGCTGGGCACGGGGGCAGCGAGCATCCCTGTGGCCCAGGCCTCAGCATGGGAAAAACCACTGGACCCTTCATGCCGAATGATTGGGTGTCAGCCGCCACCACATGGAAAAACATCGTGCTCGCAGGCTGCCAGGAGACTGAATTCATAAATAGTGCAGTAACACGAACCCATCACACAACACAAACAGCTGGCCTTCGAGTGGGGAGGTGAGTGCATTCACAAGTTCACCGCAAAGTGGAACCGGAGTTAACTTCATGGTTTTGTCAGCTTCTGTGTGCTGCTCACCTCACCACAGTCTGATGCCAACTGCATTATGCTTTTTTTTTCCTGATGGCCTAAGAGGGAACAGAAATCACCCTGAGTTTGTTTGTTTGTTTGTTTTAATTTAGTTTTATGGTGTTACACATTGTCCCAAGAGCTCTTTTCAGAACCTCTTGTCTTCTGTACTGTACAGGGAGCCACTTTGTTGGATAAGACTAAATTCATTGGACATAAAATCAGGTCAGCCAGTTATTTGTGCCAAAGCACAAACTTACGAAGAGAGAGGTAATCATTATGTCTTTGTTTTGTAGCTGGTTTTAATTGAACTTTTTCATTTCAAAATAATTAAATAGCAAGACTTGTCTATTTGGCTGGCTGCTTCGCCTTGTGTTTGTCTTTTTGGCATGTTTTCCGAAAACTAGCACAAATGCAGCATTTATTTTGTTGGCCATGGATTGTCTGGAACAACCTGCACTATGAAATTACGTTGGGAGAGGACATCCATGAGTTTTTAAGGCTCTGGTGGTCTGTGCCTTTCTGTTTCTGTGCCTTGTTCTCCTCTTACCCTGTAACAGCCCAGGAGGATATTGGGAATCCTGTGTACAGTACAAATAAGGTGAGGCAGACAGATCACGAGCTCTGCCTCTGTATGCCACTGTCCTGCCTGTGTGATGGTCACGCCTGTGGTTTCTCTGAGAGAGATGTTCTCCAGCAGAAGATTACCTGTCTCTGCACTGCCCAGCAGGCTGTGGAGCAGAGTTCCCTTTCTGGAATGGCAGAACCATGCCTCTCCCCCATGGAGGGGCTTCCTTGAGACGCAGCTTCCCAGCCTCTCTGCAAAGATCTGCAGGGTGAGTGCTGCACCTAAACTCCCGTTCTTGTTCTTCTGAAAAAGCAGAGGTCCGAGCCAAATCTGTTCCCTCACTCATGTAGTCCTTGTTAAATCATCTTCACAAAATAGTATTTTTCCCATTCAGTATTTTTAACAGCCTTCTTGGCAGGGGAGCGCTTGAATTTTCATGCTTGAGGGCTTGAGCTTGCAGACCTTGTGGTAGTAGCTGGAGCAACATGATAAATATTTGTGCGCCACTGAAATAATGCTGAGGTACAAGTTACCAGATTACCAGACTTATGTGGTTGATCAAGTGCAAAAAACCTTTTGGATAGGTATTATCTCCAGTTTCTTGGCTTGTACAGCTTTTTGCCCAGTGGGAGCCTGGGACTCTTGAAATACAGAGAATCATACAAAGATTAAAAAGAAGTGACATGGTGTGAACACCGTTTGGGAGCATTTAATGACATGCCCAGCCCAGCCACCAAAGCCATTTCTGAGAACTGGCAAACCCAGAACTTCATCTTAATCCCAGCACCTTGTATCTTGCAGCCACTCCCTTTGATGATTTAAAAAGGTGTATCTAATTCTTAGCTGGCCTTCACCAGCAAGGAATGCAGCACGATTGCAAATTTGGTGTGGTATAATTACCCTACCTTTCTTGCCCCATTACCACTGACACTACTCTCCTCATGACTGGGTTTATAGGCTGACTTGTAGAACCTCTCTGGTTTGTTTTGCTTTTTTAATAACAATGTTGAGAGGATGGGAGGTGTTTGCTGGTTTCATGGAAGCTTCCTTTGGTTTCTGGGTGGCAAAGCACTCAAGTCCTGGTTTTTGTAAGACTCGGAAAAAGCTGAGTCATCCAATAAAGGAGAATGTCTTGGACTAAGTTTGATTCAGTGGTTGGAGCCAAGTGTTAAATAGTTCAGAGGAATTCCTCCTTTTCATGATTACAGCAGTAAAATGGCAGTGCTGATAAACAATTATTTGGGTTGTGTGATTTTTTTTTCATCTTTGTAGCTTTGCCACTGCAAATCCTCAGGCAGAGGTCTATTTTTTTCAGGCATAGATTTGTCCTGAGTGGGTGTTCAAGGCAGGACTTGGGAGAGGATAGTAGTCACAATGAATAGGGGGTTGGAAGGGGCAAGGGCTGGAGAGCAGAGCAGGAGATGTTGTACGTGCCCTGTTGCAGTGTGTCTTCAAAGTGTTCCAAGGACAGGTTCCTCTGGCACTGTGTGCCAAGGCTGAAGCACGGGATGCCATGTACTGGTGGAAATGTTCCTGAGCCTGCCCTCCCACGCTCACCCGTGGGAAAGACAAATGACAGTTATCTGTACGGACAGCATGGAGAGAGTGTTTACCACACCTGTGCGCTTTCACAGGCTAGTGCTGTCACATCCTCATGGACGGAGGAGGGAACCCAGGGCCAGGAGCAGCACCCCTCTCCTGACATTTATTTCATGTGGCTTCCTTGCTTCTTGTTGCCCCCTGAATTATTACGGTCAACAGTTTTGCCCTTAGGGGTTTGACCTCTGGACGTGCACAAATCCAGTGGAGAAGTCAGTTTTCTGGGGCTCCTAGTAAAAGGTTGCGTAAACTGATGTTTAAGGAGATGGTCCTGGTGACTGAGTCATTTGGTTGCACACATAACCGCTGCACATCTGCTGCAGAGGAGGTGTGTATCAGAAATACCCTTCTTGAAGATTGTTTACTGGAGTTTGCCCCAGGAGCCAAGGGCATGTACATAAAGGCATGTTGGATATGGCATTACTTGCTGGTTGAAGGTTGTTGACATTCAGGATCTTTCAGTACTTCCAGTCTTTTCTACAGAGAATCAATGTCCAAGTGCATCACAGGCTGGTCTTTCCTGCTCTGTCTTGCTTGGCATTTCTTTGGTATTTTCCTATCTCAACGATTTTTTTTCATGAATCTCATAATACTGGTTCTTTTGTCTTTCAGTTTCAGTGTGACTTTGTCATTTCACAAATACCTGGCTCTTATTTTCTTTAAGCTGCTTTTTTGTTGTTGTGTGTGGGGTTTTTTGTTTGGGGTTTTTTGTATGTTTGTTTGGTTGTGTCTCATTTAAAGAAGCCACTTCTAACAATTTGAGAATGTGGCTATTTTCATAACAACTGAAATCTAGTGGCAAATAAAAAGGACCATTATATACATGTATTTAAAAATCTTGTGATTTTTCAGTCCAGCTTTGGCAGGAGGGGATCAGGACTTAAAGAAGCCACCTCCAGCTCACTGCTTGCATCTCCTCTTGGCAGACAGGGAGTCCCAAGGTGCCAGTCAGGGGGGTGGAGAGGGTTGGAGAGCCACTAGGAGCATTGGTACATCTTGCTGTCAGTGCTGTGAGGAAGCCTGTTATGTGGGACAGGGAGTCTGGGAAGACAGAGGATCCTGGCTCTGCCATGCTCAGGCTGCTGCTGCCAGGTTCACTGCTGGCCCTTTTTGCTGAGGGGCTGCTCTCCCAAGTGGAACAAAATCCTACCTCCTCCTGCCTTTCTCGTTTTCTCAGAGCTCTGTGACTGTTGTTGTAGGTGTTGATTCCTGTTCATCAGCTGGAGTGCTGTGACTCCTGGGCCCCCCACCCCCCCAGGTGATGTCCATGATAAAATGATCTTTCTTCTCTTCTGACTGTGCTGCTATAGGACATCCCGGAGTGGGGAACTGTTGTTCAGGGATGAATCTTGTGGGAGAATTGAGTTTGGGATCATTTTTTGTCCCTGCATCCTTGCCAGCAGCAGCAGGGTTGAGTTGAGGTGCTTTAGGAGTCAAACCAAAGCAGAATATCCCACCCATGTGTGGAGGTTGTAAGGCATCTGTGAAAGTCATCTGATCCAACATCTGCTCCAGCAGCCTTTCCTAGAGCAGGGTGGCCAGGACCAGGTCCCGGTGAGTTTAGGAGATCTCCTTAGAGCAGGGTCACGTGGTCAGAGCGAGGGCAAGACATAGGCAGGGCATGGTGACCAGGAAGAGCTAAAGGGCCTCTTACAGCTTCCATCACCTGCAACTTGCTGTGCCCTGCAGCCAGCCATCCTCCACGCACACTGGGTGTTAGACAGTTTCCTTGGACCCCTTAACTCATGGCAGTGGGAGAGATTCACTTTCACGCTGAGCGGTAGAAATGTTTCAGCTCACCTAAAAAGCCTTTGAAGCAGCAAGACCAGCAGCTGGACTGCTGAGAATTCCATGCATCCTCGTGTGATCCAGTTGGACACCTGCACCCTGATGGAGAAGGAAGGATGAGCACTCTCACCATCTTCTCTGTATTGCTAAAAAGTGCACAAGTTGTGAGTTGCAGGTTGCCTTTTATGATTTAGAGAACATGGGTGTTCGAAACCTGATGAATTAAGTGGTGAATGGGTGAAATGACGTGTTAGACTTGTATGTACAAAGGGGATTGAGCCTTCATTTGCTGGGTTTTTTTGTTTACTTTCCTAATGAGTTCATAAAATATAGTTGAATTTATGGAGTACCTTGTGCTGCAAATATGTGGTATCCAAACATACCATGACACTGCTCAGTCCAGAAGAGGCTTCCTGTAGCTTTTCACTGTCTGCAGGACAGGGTGGGGGCTGTTTACTATATTGAGAAGCTCCACGGGGAATATTCTTCACCTGTAATTTAAAAGACCTGCCTTAATATTTCTGGGTTTAAAGTGCTTTCTGCAAATGAAACGTGGAACACGGGAATCACATCTTTACATTTAACGGCAATACTGCTCTTGGTTATATGTGGGCAATGCAGTCCCTGCATGGGTTTGCTGGACATCAATCATTTGTCCAAAGTGGTTTGCTGGTTTTGGTGCACCAGGAGCAGAGCCAGCATCTGACTGAGCCCCGAACATCTGCAGGCA
This sequence comes from Cephalopterus ornatus, assembly GCA_013396775.1. Classification (NCBI taxonomy): domain Eukaryota; kingdom Metazoa; phylum Chordata; class Aves; order Passeriformes; family Cotingidae; genus Cephalopterus; species Cephalopterus ornatus. The sequence continues at coordinate 193,926 of VZRE01013686.1, read as the reverse complement.
CAGCATGAGGCTGGCAACTTCCCTTCATCCTCCAACAGTGCCTTCAGAAGACCCCATACAATTAGCACATCTGCCCAGGCTGGGAAATGAGGCCGTTCCCGGGAAGAACAGGGAGAGATGGGAACTGCCGGGTGGCTGACCAAGTCAGGTTTCCCTGCCTGTGCACGTGGGTTTCAGATGCTGTATTCCCAGCCAGGACTTGTCGCAGTCTGAACTCCTCTTCCCGCCTGGATCATACGAGGTCGACATTTCGTAAGAGCACCGCTTTGCTCTTACAGGCGTCCTGCTGTGCATTGCAGCAGTTCAGAGCTAAATAATTTATTTAGGAAGCATGTTTTGTACATGACTTAGAAAATGGAAGAGAAGAGGAATATTGCAACAGCAAACTGTGGGGTGGACAAATACATTCTGCTCTACAGTTTCTAAGCATTGCGCTTTGCCACTTTTGTTTCTAAATTGCTTTCTCTCCCATAATTATGTTCAAAAGAGAAAGCTGATCGAAAGTGTTTCTTTTTCTTTTTTCTCCTTTTTTTTATTTTTCAGGGTGGTTCACTGATTTCCATTTTCAATAATAAAGGTGACTAAATAGTAGAAAAAACCCACAGTGATATATTACCAGTATTCAAAATAGAACGCGCATATGTGCCACAGCACACTTCATCTGTGGACATCAAAGTGTCTCACAGAGGTCGTAATCCTCGTTTCAAAGATGAGGAAACAGAGGTGCTGAAAGGGAAAGTGGCTTAGCAGGTCAGTGGCAAAGCAGGGCAAGAGTTTCCCCAGCCTGTATTGCAGGCAGAGTTAAAGGAGCAGAGGAGAACAAACCTGTCCTCACCTCATCAGGACAGCCAGGTCCCAAGTGCAGTGAAGGCACAATGACACTCTGGGGAGAGCACCAAACCATGCCACAGGCTGTAGAGCAAAGCCTAGTTTCCTCCAGTTTTGTGTCTAGTATGATAATCTGGGTTTGTCTGCTGCTGGCCTTTGATTGGTACAATCATGGAGTACCACTGTGGCCTTTCTCTCACCAAGAGTACTGGTGGAGTCTGGATCCTCAGCCGTGTTCGTTTTCCCAAAAATTTTGTGTACTTGAGAATTTCTGAGCTTTTCTGTCATCTGTGGTCACTGTGAGACATCAGAGGCACAAAGAAACACGTCATTGCACACACACACAGGCATGTTTGACTTGGCGTAGAAATTTGGGGTTACCTTATCCTATGGAACTATGCAACCAGTCAACACTTTAATATCGTAAATATGTGATTTGGAACATTTTTTCTCCTACAGAGTTCTGAAAGTGGATAAAGAGTGGCCCAGCAAAGATGTTCACAACGTTAATTCAGTAGCCACTTATGGAAAAATGTTTCCCAAGGGAAGACACAAAATTGGACTTCCAGCACTGTAGCTGCAAATTGTTTGAGCCCTGAGAGGCTCACAACAAAGTGAGATTCATGTTATTCATTTGATGAGCAACTTGAGTGAGAAGATTTTTTCATGCCTGGAGCCATGGCCCCTTGGGTCATGGTCCTGTCACATCTTGTTATCCAGAGAGAGGGAGGTTAAATGGCAATTTTGATGCTAAAATCTAATGTAGTGGTTTTCAAGCTTTCTAGATTTGTGAATTCTGAAAATACTTTGGGAAGTTACTCATCTTCCTTGGTGGTAAATTGAAACCTGCTGATAAGAGGTTGGTTCTCTCAACTTTAACAAACATAGTTAAGGTAGGCCATGGATGGCACAGGTCTGCTGGCCAAAAACTGAGACTAAGTGCTCTACAGAACACCCCTGGTATTTCAGGAGTGCTTCTAGTGGCTCAAAGGAGAGCATCTTGCCCTCTGAGGACTAGAAGACACCTGCTGGACGAGTGTATAGAGTTTCATGGCACGATGTGGCCATGCACTGATTGAATGTCTTGGAGTGTTTCTCCAAGGCATTTGCCTCTGAAAAGAGACACAATTAGAGATATTGTCCTACTCTACTCATGTTGTAGGAAGCAGCAAAATCAGTGGGAGTTTGCAAGTGAAAGTAAGTTTGCTAAACAGAATTTTTTCTCCCTCCACATGCTGTGAGTGACACTTCCAGGGGGCACTGAAGTGATGGGATCCCTCCGTGTCTGATTACTATTGGAAGGATGGCAGGATGGCTTGTCTGGAGGAGAAGGCCCTCACCCATTAGCTTCTAGTCTACTGGTTGGCTGCTGAATGTTTTTCATCCCCGGGTGCTTCAATAATGTTCCTCTCTTTATACCAAGCCTTTTCACTGGTTACCAGTATGTTCCTCGAACTAGTGAGGCTTTACAGGCTGTTGTTCCAATGCAGTTATTTGGAGAACATACACAGATGATGGTGGAGGAGGGATACATGAAGATCCCCCTCCTTCACACCTTACCAGGAGAAAATTCTTTTTACTGTGCTAGGCGCTCCTCTGTCTCTTCTGTGTCATGGACCTGACATTCCTCACTGGATGCCCAGTGGTCTGTGACCAAGACAAGCCAAGACATCTTTCCTTCCCTCCAGCTAATGTGGGTGCTTTGACAGGAGGTGCTGGTTTGGTCTCTGTTAGACTGAAGGTGGCATTTCTGTGTCTGTTTTGCCTTTGGTGAATGTCACAGTTCCCTTGGTTGATGCACTGAATCTTGGTGTGACGATGTGAGAACTAAAGCAAGGAATCTTTTGTTCTCATATACCCATGGGATTCAAAATCCACCTTGAGGAGGCTCAATGGAGACGATCCATTTTCTTAGTTCTTCTTATTGACCATTTTAGGTGTTAATTGCAATTATTCAGTAATTATGGTACCTCATATTGAAGGTGTAGGTGAGTAGCTGGGGTTTTCATATTTCCCTGCTAGATACAGGCACAGGGACAGGAGGTGTAGGAGTTTCTGTCACCACACCTAAACCCTTCGTCAATCTGAGGCCAAAGTGCCCAGGGTGATTAGTTGTTAATAATGGAGGAGCTGCCTTGTTTGTCCACTGAATAAATAAAGCATATTTTCTAGCTGTTTCCTCCTCCAAGTCTCTCCCAGCTCCTTCCAACTTCTCCACATTACCCCCTTTTCTTAATCTCCCCATCTTTTCTCTGTGTCTTCCTCCTGCTGTTTCAGCTCTGGTGGGCAACTCTTAGGGTGACAAAGGGCTTTCCAAGGGCAACCTGAATGTTCCGAATGTCCCTGCACAACCCTCTTCGTAAAATCATCTCTGTCAAAAAGCAATGTTTTTGCCTTGCATTGCAATGATCACATTTAATTATTAGCTAAATATCGAGGTCACCAGCCACTCCTATCCCTAAAGAAGCACTGTGCCTTTTAAACAAGTGGAGCTGGAGGGCAAAGGCATTTAATGATCAAACCATTAGCAGAAGAATTGACCTTTCCATTTGTCCTTCAAAGCCAAGGTTGCCATATTTTCCCAGAGCCTGTGACCTGTATAGCAAGTCAGTGCCCTGCTAGGATGGCTAGGCCTGAGGTGCCCGTGTTTCCTGCCACCTGTTTCAGGAACTGCTGTGATTTCAGCGTCCTTATGAAAAACAATTTGGACAATCCATTATGTCTTTCCAAAAGCAGGAACGCAGCACAATGGGACACACCAAAACTCATTTTGGAGGTAGTGCACTGGTTAAATGGACAGACCCTGCGGACAATCCGAATCGATATGCAATAACAGTGGTGCTATATGAAGCTTTTATTCCATCAGAGCAGCTCTGTGACATTGATTTGTGCCAGAGAATAACTGGGGAGCTTTTCTATGTGTAAATCCACTTCCTAGCCAGGCAGACTTTTACAGTGCAAAAGTGGCAGTGAGATACTTCCATGTGTTCTGACAGGGATATGTTTCTGATCCTCTTTGCCCAGAGTACATCTCCTTTAGAAATGCTTTGGGTTTTTTTCTGGAAGAGCTTTACTTGGGGAAAAAATTAATTTTAATGCCAATTTTATGACGTTCAAATATTAAAGTCTTTGCATAGCAAAGGTACATATTTTCCAAGCATAAAAATGCTTGTGTTTACATGGTTCTGGGAATCAGTAGAAATTATGCTAGCAAGAACATGAATTTTTGTTTATATGATGGGAAAGCCAGTACTGTAATTGAATATAATGCCGAACAAAAATAAACAAAAATAAGATGCTGTTTTTCACTCACAGGCCACCCAATTGAAATATATTCTCAAGATCACTATATGGACAAGGGTAGCTATGTGGAGTCAAGTGAGTTGGAGTCAGACTCACCTCATCACCTTCAGCTGTCCAGTTTCAGGAACATCAACTTGATACTGCAGATTCTTTGTATAATGGAATTTATGATGAAATGAGCTGTAGTCTACAATTATCTATTCTATCTATTGGGTTTTAAAGGAGCACAGAACTGCCACTTAATAACATAAATATCTGGGTGGATAAATCCTGTGTTTGACCCCTGAGATACTCACTAGGTCTCCAGACTGCCAGTCTCCCCTCCCACTCACCTGGGCACGGTGCCCACACTGTATATAAAGCACCAGTCCCTGCTCAGCCTGTCTTAATTAAAAACAGCTTTATTATCTGATAGGTACCAACAGAAAATAACCTGCTACACAGAAGGCTCCTGCCCTGGGGACGTTTCCCTTTAAACAGATGGCAAGCAGAAAACATGCCAGAAAAGCTCTGCCTTGGGAGGCTCCCCTTGAGACGTAGCATCATTGCTGGCTGGTGTGGGCACCAGTTACAGAAGAGGTCTCCAAGGCTAAGGCAGCATGGAAAACCTGCAGGGGAAAAACATGAAACCAAACAAGGGAAAAAGACCCAACCAATTAGTATTCGCCAGCGAGGATTTTATTTCAGCCCGTCACTCTCCCTCTGTGCTTAGCACTGTGCATACACACCACGTAGGAGAGCAGCTCTGCCCAGGGAGCTGTAGCATCCACACAGGCAGGAGAAGGGGTGGGGGATGTCATGTACGTGGCTGAATTTTACACACTTGAAGCAGATTTCACCAGCTGACGTCATGGACTGGTATGAGGTCGGTGAGGATGTCGGCGGCAGAGGCAGTAATTAAACCCCTGAAGCAGAGTTGGTCTGACACAGCAGAAGCCTTTACATAAGCAGGCCAGATTTTCATTTTTGGAGCAACAGTTTCAGAAGAGCTCCAAACAGAGTTTGTCGCTATTTATAAGCTGGAGAGCGAGCGCACTTGTGTCGCCTTCTGTCTCGCACTTCATCAGGTGACGTGTGTGTCAGGGAGCCAGGGCTGCATTTCCAGTTCACCACGCAAGACTTCTGATTGCATTCCCATTTCCTCTGTGTTTTGTGCTGGGATAGCAGAGGTTTGCTGTGGCATGTGAGTCTTTTTCTCATTGCTCCTCTACAACCGCAGTCACGTTTCAGAAGTGTTTTGGCACATTGCCCTGCTGGCAGCCCACGGCCGCAGTAGCAGCTTCTCAGGCTGAAATGTTTTTGTGGCAATGCATTAGCCCATCTCTTATTCTTGCACAAGCTTTTCCTTTCTCTCCCCTCCCCCCATCTGTTTTGGTGCAAACCCTTTTCAGGGAACCTTTAATCTTTTTCAACATTTGGAGTGGACCTGAATTGAAACTTGTTAGGAAAAAAAAACTTAATTGGAAAGACTTTGTGTGTTTCTTGGCTTGTTATTCTGACTGACACCATCTCTTGCAGATGCAGTATTGCAACAGCAGTAGTGCAGAAATACACTTACAATGGCCTGGTGCACGTAAACATGATTGTTTGTAATGAGAAGAATCATACTGACATGCCTACCAAACTCCTGATGTGGTCATTGCCTATCCCATGAGCGTGCTTTTCTTGTAGACACACTCGCCCAGTGGTTTCCTGGAAAAAAAAAAGAGGCTTAAAGCTGATAGGCATTTTCTAACAACACTTAAAACTGTAGGATAATTAAGGTTAAATGCTTTAATTCGTTGGTTCCTTTTTCAAGTAAAACTATTCATTCGGCAAGAGTAAGGACAATAGATGACTCCCCATGAGTTCATCAGCTGTAAATCTAGGGTGTAAAGCAAAACAAACACATCGTAAAACTTCTGTCCTGTTTTTTCCCACCTGTTCTTCAGACTATCCATCTTTTTTTTTTTTGAAAGTCTATTATTTCAGGACTTTAAAATCATGGGCTACACAAGAGGAGCAAGTATGATGTGCACACGGAGGACACTGAGGTCTTGATTTGAAGCAGGGGTGGGAAAGGCAGAATGTTGCTATCCTTGGTGAGAATTAAAGCAAGCTAGAGAGTAGAAGGCTGAAGGGTGGGGGGGGGCATGCATGGTTTGGGGATCACTGCCCAAGTTCAAAGCATTTATGCAGATACTTGCCTGTGATTTAAACCCAGACCCGAAGCAGTTAAATACCCTCACAAACATAAAACTCTAAGCCTGTCACCCAAACATGTGCCTCTGTGCTTTGCTGAGACAAAGCCTGCACAGTGAGGTGGGTTCTGGCAAGAGGGTTGCTGATCCGCGGGCTCACACTGACTGGGCTCTGTGGAGCTGGAGTATTTTGTAGGAACTCAGCTACCAATGTCAAAGTCTGTAGAAGCTGCAGTCTCCAGTTAACATCTTTTATCTTATTATCTCAAGCCTTTTATCTTCACATTTTCTTGTCTGTTTGTTTGTTTTCTTTACATTTGTTTACATATACTGAACTGAAAGTTTTTCTGGAAATGCTGGTGTGGCTTTGAACTGCAAGAATGATTCACCGGGAATAATTAAGTCAAAGATCTCGGCATCTCTTTTCGTTGTAAAAAAGGTGGTGGATATTCTGTGATTTTCTTGAAAGATTTTCCCCCTGAATGTGCATGTTTACACTCACACCCACACAGACTCACACGCATTTGCAAATGCAGACACTTCTCTCTTCTTTTGGAGCTTTTAAGTTCTGGAGCAGCACACCTGACCTGTACAATTAACCCTTTCTGCTTTGTACCTCCTTTATTTGTGTCTGAAAGCAAGACAGAGCTTTTGAGGTTTGTGGGACTCATCCTATAGGTTTTTGTCCATACCGTAAACCTTCTGAGCTTCCAGCATGGAGCGGGCAGCACAGGTAAACTGCAAGAAAAGTCTGTGCTGCAGGTTAACCGCTGAAGTGGTTCAGGCTCCCATCTGGGATGCTGCCAGTTGGCCTGGGTTAAACCATGCATTTTTCTAAGGAATTAAACAGCATAGATCTGCTCCTAGAGCTTAGGATTGTTCCCCAGCATTGTTTAATTTATTAGGTATTGCTCTTGATATAAAAGTTATAGCTTGCTCTCATTTTACTATCTATTAGCAGCAAAAGGAGTGAGTTCTACCTCAGACTTTGTAAGCCCTCAGGAGTATTCTTAGGTAGTAAATTAAGCCTGGACCTTGCAAGTCTGGAAAACAAGCTCATGCAGAACATAAGGGGTAGGACTTCCCCACCGGCCCTATACATGAAGTCTCTCACGAAACATGGAGTGGCTCCTCGCTGTAAACATCAGCAGTACTTGAACTATTCGCTTTGTAGAGCTTGCAGTTTCATTTGAAATTTAGACACCTAAAGAAAAACCAAGGTGCTAAACACCTTTGAAGAAGAGTAAGATCTTATTTTTTCCCTTGTTCTGAAGAAGGTCACTTAAGCAGTGCCAGAATTCCTGTAGCTTAGTACTTTGCACTGTTATTTCAGAAGTTGAAAGCTATGATGCTGCTTTTTAATCACCAGCACAGCGTGAAAAAAATCCTAGTTGCTTTGCAGTGATGGTCATATCATTGCAATATTAACAGCTCCCTTAGGACCTGTGCAAGGTAACAAGTAGTCTGGAGGTGAGCTGGGTTCAGCCAAACAAACACAAGGAGACCACAGTGGAATATGGAGCCACTCACTCTGTAATTATACTCCTGTTTTTTCTGCCTTGTCTGTGAAGGAGAGTCACTGGAACAGCAGAACTTTCATAAAATCAGGGAGGTCCAAGATTATTATAACTAACTATAACAAGACTTGGCTCTTTGAGGGCTTTCATTCAAATGTTTCCAAGCCCTTGCTCTTCACAAAGAGAGATAAATGTAATTATCACAGTTCTAATGTGAGGAAAGATGAGGCTTAATGAACTACTTGTGGATATACAGCAAATCAGTAGCAGAGATGGGAAGAGAAACCAGTTTTCCTGATTTCCATTTGTGCCCCAGTCACTGAATCCCAATGCCATCTCTATCAGGCAGCAACTGCAGTGGGATACAAAAGACAAAAATACTAAGGGGGCAAAGCTGAGTCCACTGACAGTCCCATGTCCAGCTGAAGTGGCTCTGGGATACACCTATTGCTCATGGTCTGGCAGTAAGTGAACCCAGACTGGCATCAGGAACCTGCATGTCATGTGTGCTAGAGACCAGTTTGATTTTTCATGGTTTTGTCCTCCCAGTAATCCTAAAGTTTACTTGCAGGAAAAGTTCCTGCTGAGGCATCACCCACCTGGCTGCTCTCTGCTGCTTCACCCCTCCAGCTGTACTAACCTGGGACTCCTGGCTTTATCCAAGTCAGGGAAGTCAGTGGTCTAGGATGAAGCCACAGGGATATACACCCTACGCCATCCACCGAGGGTTCTTGCTTTCCAACCTCTGTCACTTCTGTTCGAACAGCAGGAACGTTCATGCAGGCTCAGACAGGACTTGTGGCCACTGAGCCACTCACTGGGTGACTCCTTGTTCCAGAAAACAGAGCCATGCGCCTGGAAGAAGAGGCTGTACTAAGAGGTGCAGAGATGAGATAAGCCAGGCACTGGTTCCTCAAAGGCAGCGTTTAGCCGTTGTTTTCCCAAAAGGCTGCTGCTGATGGAGTAGGATAACCTTGAAGCGTTCTGTTCTGAATAAATAGTGCCAAAGCAGAGGAGAGGATCTCTCTTTCACCCCTCTTGCTGACTTTGGGGCAGGTATATTCAAACCCTCTGATTCCACAGCCTACACAGGTGCTGTGTCATCCTTAGGCACTGCCAGCTATCGTAACAACTCTGGAAGTCAAGGTGCTCATGGCATCTCCACAGGCTCTCTGGAATTTTCTCCACCCATTTGGCTTAGGGTCTTTTTCATATGGTTGTGGTAGAAGTTATCTCAGCAAACGAGGAGAATTCATCGCTACACAAGTGAGATCACTTTGCTGTTTCAGGTCAAAATATAACCTTGAGTCTTTACAATAGATCAGACTCCTCTCCCTGCGGCTCCCTGAGCACACTGCTGTGTGTCTGCAGCCATTTATCTAACTCCAGGAAGCAAATCAAGTTAAAATGCCCAGAACAAGATATTTTTAGCCTTTACTCATGACTTATTACATTGCAGCAGTGAGGTTTTCAAAACAAGAAGGCATTTCTACTCCAGGCTGAAATAACAGGCTTTAGCACACCCAGCAGGTATCTTGCTGCTCACAGACTGGGAAATACCTGCTTTTGCTGAGCGCAGAGGTACAGCTGTGGCAAGGGGTGACTTTGATTGCAGAAAGAAACCTGCAAATAGGAATAACAGCTTTTGCTTCCAGCCACAATAAGAAGACCTATCTAGCATTTGGTCAGCTTCCTACAGGACAATGTAGGTGTCATTTCCATCCCACTAAAGCTTAAGGGTGACAGAGGAAACCTCTTCGAAAACTAGCTGTCTTAACTAGGGTGAGTCAAAGTGGTCACTGACATTTTTGGATGCTACATACAAATGCGTGCATGTATGTATATGTGCCTCCTATTGAAGATTTTCCAGCGTGACTTTATATTCAGGGCTTTCAGCTCAGATGGTACCCAGAGATACCCGTGTGCTGGTTTCTGTCTCAACTGCTTGAAGAGAGACACAGAGACTCTGGCTCGGTGTTCTGGTGATTGCCTGGTTCATCACCCAGCTACTTTATTCCAAGGAGATATTTCAAAATAGATGATGTCAGTAAAGTGCTTATTTGCGAGAAAGAATGTGAAGAGTGGAGGGAAGGAAGGAGGGAGGCAGCAGCCATCACCTGAAGGCGCTGTGGGTGGAGATGCTGCTGCAGCTGCCCTGCATCCCCTTCCACTGTGCAGATGCCAACAGCTGTAAGAGGAGCCCTGGGTGTAGCTCAGGCTTTGCTGGCATTGTTGATTCCAGCAGCTATTCTGGAATGCCACCTGCTGGCATTTTTTCCTATTAAGTACCCTAAAGATGAACTGTTGTGTGGTCCCACCCCAAGCCTGGAAGCAAAGACACAAACCTGACCTTGTCAGTGAATGTCCTTGTTTTTTTTGGAGAGAGGCTGCCCCGGGGCCTGGTGAAAAGTCCAGTTATGTAAGGGAAGGATTTTTTAGGTGGGACTAGGAAAGGGGATGCCGATGCCAAAAGAAGCAACAGGAACGGAGGCGGGTGAAAGAAACGAGGAAAAAAATGAAACAAGGGAGAAAAAAAGTCTGCAGGCACTAGTGAAGGATAAACTGGAGGTCTTCCCTACCCACGCTCTGGGGGAGGAGGAAGTTTATACCCATCAAACACCAGCCTTTAAAAAGGAGCACTTAAGTCCACGACTTTTCTTTTTTCCATCAAGGTTTATATGGCACTGAATTAAAAAAAACCCTGATCTTTTTAGTTTTTGGCTGCAGCATTTTAAATTGGAAAGGAAGAGGAGACACAACTTCTGACTGCTCTGCCTTTTGGCACCAATGCCAAAATCTGTAGTGCTGATGCTTACAATCCCTGACAGTCCCGACAGCCAGACCAAAGAAAAGAACAAAAGCCCATAGTGGTCAGCTGCCCTCATTTACCCAGCAGGCACAGCTCTGAATGCTGCTGCTGCATGCAGTGGAAATAAACCTCCCAGCTGCCGTTCTCCTCGAGGAGCCACAATCCTGCTCCTCCTCCAGCCTCCCAGCTGTGAGACGTGGGATTCCAGTAAAAAAACCCCAACAAACTCCCAATGCACCCATGAGTCCTAAGTGCTCTGAGCAGCCTCAGTGGGGACTGCCACCCATACCCTCTGTGCAGCAGCCCTGTTTAAGCCCAGCCTTGAGCTGCCTTGCATGTGGGTTGGTCCCTGGGTTTGCTGTCCAGGGGTGTGTGGTTGCTTGTCTCCAACCCTGTGGGCTTGGTTCAACCCTTTGCTGTTTCTGCGGCTGTTGATGGAAGCTGCTGCCAGTGCCCAGCTCTGCTCAGGGACTGTGTGGGTGAGTGCACTGGTGATGGGATCTCCTTGTCCCCCTTTGTGGGGCAGTGCTGCTCCCCAACATAGATAAATGTTATTGATACTTTTGCATTTCTTGTTCCCTAGACATTTCTTGTCTCATCCAGGGTTTTGTTCAACAGAAGGTCCTCTTAGTATGTGTTTATTTATTTGGTTTTGTATCTGTATTTCTCTTTTGTTCTCAGGGTAGTCTCACAAATTTTCTTTTTTTAAGTGCTGTGGGTGAAATGGTTTCTCTGAAACATGTCTACAAACTACTGATTGATGATGATCTTGCTGTCTGTGACTGCCATGAATGAGTATTTTTGAGCAATAACCTCTACCCTTATCCAAGACACAAAGATCCTTAGATAGTCTACTACGGAGGCCTTAGCTTAGCACTCATCCTTCTGGAATGGCCTGAGCTCTATTCCAGGCTTTTATTTTAAGAGACCAGTTAACTTCTGGGCCTAAGTCTGACTCTCACTGATGGCTGGGAGGGCAGAAATGTAACAGGGCTGTTCTGGTGCTGTGAATCCAACAGTCTGAGTAAACCATCATTACCTGCAGAGATCCTGCTGGCATCTCTGGATAGCCTCCTGCTCATGGTCAGGATGGCACTGGTAGGAAAGGCTACTGGGACTTCGAGGGGATTTTGTTTGGTTTTAAATATCAATTGGCTTTTTTGTTGGATGTGGAAGTTGATGTATAAAAGATTTACCTGCCAGCCCTTGGAAGTGGAGTATGGTATACATAGGGTGTGAACACAGCATAATGGTTTTTAATATTTGGAGTTTATGAAGTGATTATCATGCCTCTTCCCCAAAAAAAGCTGGAGTTCTCTTCCTTCAGACGCTTTCACTTTCTGTTGTATGGCATATTGCAAAAGAAGGCTTTCACTTCTGTGCCATATCACCCAGGGCTCTCCTTTCAGGTGAACTCTGCCAAGTGACAGATGTGTTCCTGAAGAACACTTACATGCCTTGAGAACACATATCTGGGCAGAGATGTATTCTCTGATTGGGCAAGTGCTCTTTCTATGGGGAAGTAAAGTAAGAGGAGATTTATAGCCTACACTGATATAATATGATCCAGCTGTGACAGTCCTTTCATCATAGTGAATGATGGGTCTAGCTGTTATTACTTTGCTTTGTTACTGTAACAGGTAGGTTGGATCTACATTTGCCACAAAGGATGAATGTGTTTGGGAGGATAACACTGGAGTTGTTGTGGTTCAAACCCTCTTAAGAAAAACTGTCCTGCATGTCAGATGTGGACTGTTTCACGTTGGTGAAAAAAAAGCCAAAAAACACACCCAAACGCTTGCTGTTGGAGTTTGCTCTTTTCAGCGTGTGTTTCCTAATTTTTGAAAGTGGAATTCCTGTGTTCTGCTTCTCACATTGTTGGTGAGGTCTCTGAGGAAGTATCTGTGGTCAGAGCAAGTCTTTTAGCAATTAATACTAGCCCTGATTCTCCTTGATTCCCAGTTGTTTACAGGTAAGTTGTTCAGAGTGGGTCTTGTGTCTGCTGATGTTTTAATATAGGAGCTTTGCAGGGTCACGTGGCAGACTGGAAGATTATGTGGCCTATAAATAATCTCCTTTGGAGTAACAACCGTTCAGTGTCTTAAAAAAAGAAAATACACTCAGTGAGAATGATCCTGTGTTTATCTGTAGGACCTGACCCTCTCACTTCTACAGATTTTCAAACAAAATAAATCATGATATGCCTTAACCTGTATGACAGTCTGAGCTTCTAATGATGATGAAAGAGGGGTGGGGACTGACTGACCAGTCACCTGTATCTTGCACGGCCCACATTTACGTGTCACTGAGGTGCCTTAGTCTGTGAGACTACCAAAGCCTTGTGCTGATGTCACCTTCAGGCATTCGGAAGCTGTAATGCAGAAGAAAAGGATGTTGTCCTACTATCCAGAGAGCTGATAGTTCAGCTGTATTCCCAGGCATGACAGCAAGCGTGCAGTAATGGCACTACGGAGGATTCTGACTGTAGACAAGCCCCAACAGAATAACCAGATCAAAACTGCTAACACCATAATTTCACTTAAAAATTAATTTGTAGGAAGGAGGGAAAGGAGGAAGTGCAGGCACTACTTTCATGATTGAGTTGCAAAAAGTTAACCCCATGATAATCCTGAAGGGTGTTTGGACTAAGACAACACAGGGTTTTGGTGTTTAGTGGAAAATATGGTAAGAGATGATGTTGCAGAGTTGATGCACCTCACCGAGGTGCACAGGGCTTGTGCTCTCATTGTCTGTTTCTGGCACTTATGGGAGCTCTGTGAATCCGAAAAATCCGGTACAAAGAACTGCTCAGAGACTTTGGGTCTTTTGAGCAGCAAGGTATTTATTGCAACGTTGGGAGCAAGTGTGATTTGAATCACCCAAAAATTTGCTTGAAGGTATCACACAAAATCAGGGGTTTTATACAATTCTCATACATGATTCTTATACATATTCATATGATTGCAACATCTATTATACATATTAATGATAGCCAGAGTATAGGCGGAGCTTAGGCGGCGCTTAGGGCGGTGCTTTTCTTGGCCCTCAATTTCAGGGGTNTTCAAATGTCTACCTTATCCTACCTTATCCTAATTTATTACCTCTAGGCCTATTGTATACTGCTTCCAGCGTTCTTCTAAGTTTTGGTCCAGTAGGCAGAACAGAACGAGTCTTAGTAGCACAGGCACAGTAGATGCTGGGGGGGACCTATCTTAGTTAACTCTTTTAGGCCTGATTCTCATTTCATCTGTCTTCATCAATCTGCAGTTAATAGTTTTCAAAAGAGGTGGCTGATCTTGCTTCTAACCTTTCCGGATGCTTCTAAAGTTCTGAGATTTAGATTGGATATTAGGAAAAATTTTTTCACTGAAAGTATTGTCCAGCCCTGGCACAACCTGCGCAGGGAAGTGGTGGAATCACCATCCCTGGAGGTATTTAAAACATGTGTAGATGTGGTACTTGGAGACATAGTTTAGTGGTGGCCTTGGCAGTGCTGGGTTCACATTTGGACTTGATGATCTTAGAGGTCTTTTCCAACCTAAACAATTTTATGACTCTACAGTGTCCAAGGACGGAATTCTGGTCCCTCCAAAGAACAAGCCAAAAGACAAGCTAAGGCATCTCAGGTCCAAAACACAGGTTACCCCAAACCACCAGATTCACTGGAGGTAGGTCCTCATCTGCATCTGCAGGAGAGGGCAGGTCTCAAGCGGTGGGTGGCAGACCCTGGGAACATTTGTGAGCTGAAAAAGGCTTCTGTGAGAAACTGTATTTCGCCTTCTTGAGGTGTAAAGCCCTTTTCTTCAGCTGGCTTTCCATGGACGTATGTGGTGTCCAGCTTGAATGAGATAAAACATCTACTGTGTGACTCTGGGGACACTGCAAAGTGCTCTGTGAGGATCTAGATACGTGTGTGTGCACGCACACGTCTTCAATAATACATTCATTGACTGTAGGCAAAAATTACAACATTGTTTGCAGTTACGGCTTCCTGCTAGACCTCCATTTTTTCACTTCTGACTTCACCAAAATTCCCTCTTTGGCTGCAGTTTTCCCTTGTTGCTGCCATTTTCCATTGTTTCTTGCTTGCCTCAGGCTTAGCTTGTTTCTGAGAAATTATAAGAGGTCTTGATGGTTTTGACTAAGCTGAGGAGGAAACTGATGTTTTCTCTTAAATTTCTGACTGAAATAACTTTTTGATTACTAGAACACTTCCATGTTCTGAAAGGAAGCCTGGAAATCTGGCAGGAAGATCAATGTGGAAGAGAGGGTGTGCTTTTTTTGCCTTTGGAAAGTAACCAAATAATTCTGTTGAGTTTTAGGTCTGAAAATACTTTTTCACATCTTTGTGAGAGAGGAGAGGGTAGATATTGGCAGAAAACAGCCTTTGGAAATGGTATTTTCCCGAAGGGGAAGGGAGCAATTTTGTGGAATAGTGAGAATTACACAGGTGAAGCAAATGGACAAGGATGAGGGATGTGGGAAAGAGGGTGAGTGAAGCTTGTGTGGTAACATACACACAAGAGAGCAGAGGGATTGCTGCCTAAAATTTGCCACAATATACAGGAATTTTCAACCTGTGCATTTCTGTAAGGCCAGCAAAAGGCTGTGTAATTTGTTGCCAAGTTTGTTCCCTGCTCTGATTCACAGCAAGTGAACAGCATTCAACTTGTGCCAGGATCTCCTGTGGTTAAGACCTGCCTGATGTGGAGGTTTTTAAAAGAAATACTGCTACTGGTGTGAATGGAAATGCCCGGCTGCAGACAACAGAAAAAACGCCCCAGCAGATGAAGGGTTAAAGGAGTGGCATGTATTAATTCCTGCAGAACCACCCCACCATTTGTGTTTCATATAAATAAATAACCAGTGGACAATAAACAAACTGAAGCTTTAGAGATAAGCTGACAAGGTGATGACCCACAGCACAGAAACTGCTGCACACGGTTGATCCTGGCCAGCTCCGTGCATGTGAGTATGTCGATGGGAGAGTGGGAGTGGGTAGGACCAACTTATTGGAATCTTGTCTTATTAATAAAAAATCACCTTCCCTATCTGTAAGGTCTTGCAATGAGTTTAGTTCCACTAATTTCTCACAATAATGAGACTAAATATTCTAGTTCTGCTAATAATTCATGTACGAGGTGGTATATACCCATGTGATGGCATTTTATATAAACTCCAGTTGCCTTCAAAAAAGACCTAGATAATTAGATTGCAAAATTGCTGTGTTAAAGGGGTGTTCACGCTAAAGTGAGGCACTCAACTATTGGGAATGGAAGTCATCTGTTTAAGCTTCATGCTGCCCTCTTGTAGGAAAGCTACTACCATCAAAATGTTTCTCATTTGCTAAATGCTCAGCTTGAGACATGCACTGGATGCTGTCAATTATAGGTGACACTACAGCATTTAAGCATATAAAATGCCACCAAAAAAGTGCTGTAAAGAAAATCAGGCCACACAAGTTACCTCTCAAGCTGGTTTTCTGCATGAGAGGTTCTCGCTGACCTGGATGCTGCAGCTATATATGAAGGCAGCTCTCTACTCTCACAGAAGTCAGAAAAACTTCTGCTTTGCACAGAATCCAGGTGCCTTCCATCCCTCCCTATCTGTCTCTGTTCCTGACCATGCTGGATGGCTATGTGGGTTCTGCAAAATAGCAATCTATACCCAGTGAGGGCTTAGAGACAGCTGTGCTGCTGTCAGGGCTTGTTTCCTGGCTGCCTTTTGCTCTTTCTGGTGGAGTTGTGGGGAGGGAAAAAAAAAAAGCTGGTGAAGCATTCCAGGGTGATAGTGGTGAGGGCAGAGAAAAGCTATCCAGGAGGGTAATACGTCCGTATTCCTAAAATCAGGATATAGAACTGAGAAACAGAGTGCTGTTGGTTGTATCACTCCTTCAGTGATGGAGGACATGGGAGAGTCCTGCGAGCAGCAGTAGTTCCGTGGGATTGAGTAAAATATACTTTATACAATTAAGAAGTTTATAAATTGAAGCTATGCAGCCCTATAAAGGTGTCTTTTCTTATTCCTGCTCAACTCTGCTGTTATCCTCATCTCTTCACAGCCATCCTGTTTGTGGAGGTGAATTTCTGGTTCCTTGTACCTGCCTGCTGCTGTGCCTCTGGTCTGATGCTGTGGATGCTGCCTGGCAGACTCTGGACACTGCTGCAGACTCTTGGGCTGCCCTTGAAGAAGGCAAACTCACAATAAGTAAGTGAGAACATCTGGGGAGAGTATTTTCTGTTACTTCTTGGAAGTTTAGCTTGAAGGCAGAAGTGCATTGTCTTTTTTCCTCTTTCTCTCACTAGAACGGGCAGAGGTTAGTTTGAATTAGTTAAATGCTTACAATAATGTCCTTAATCAGAGTTCAGTGAAAAGATTTGGAGATCACTCAATGAATTTTAGCATGGCAGCTTCAAGTCTGCTTGAAAATAAGAGGGTAGTGAGTTCCTCTTACTCTTCTTGCTCCCTCAAACCTAGGGATACTTCCCTGCTGCCAAAGGGTGGATCTGTTCTGTTCTTCAGCAATAAAAACCAGATGATTTTCCTTCTTAAAATACCCAAAGGGGATTGCTAACACAGATCCTCTTCACTGTGTGCCCATCCTAATGTGCACAGTCAAATCCCACCCCTCCCAGCAGCAAGGAAAGGCTAATCCCTGGCACTGAAGGCGCCCAGATTAACCCACTGCAGGATTAGGATGCTTGAGCTGTTGTTAGAAGATTAGTATATTTGGTTGTCAACACTTGCTGAACTTGGCCTGAAAATGATTTCCAACGAGGTCACTGACTCTTGGGTGCCGGTTTGCCTGGCACATTAGGAAAGGCTGGAGTTAAAACAAGTGGCTACAAAGATTAAACCGGAGCTCTGAGTGTGCAGAATACCTTTAGGATTTAAACCTTCCATCACTGCTGATAGGCACAAAAGGCTTTGGCAGTTTGGTCAGAATTGCTCCGCTCCTGCCTTGCTGGGAAAGTGTTTCTGGAGCTTTGCTTTCTGGAGTTCCCTGCTGATGACAGTGTGTGGTATTATGTGGGTGAGCTGCCCACAGATGAACTTGTCCCAGTTCCTGCACAGTGCAAAATGAGTTTATTTTGAGGACAGGGTCTCCACAGGGGCACCTCTAGGTAGAAAGCAATTGGCTTCCACTCCGTTATGGGACTCAAATTGTCTGTTCTCATGATGTTTTATTTCATCTACTAGCAGGAGGATTCATGTTTTTTTTAAAAAAGGATCTTACTCTTGTCAGCAGGGCAGTAATACCAGCACAAAGTCTGCTCATGCTATTTCAGCACCTTGTAAGTGCTTACATGGCTTTCCAGTGCACAGAGGAGTGGCAGTGGAGCTGTGGTCCCATTGCAACCAGTCCTGCTGTTGTGTGTGAGCTGGTGTCTGAGGTGCACTGATGCTGATGGAGCACATCACAGAGCTGCAGGGAGTGTTCATGGGGAGGGATGGGCGTGGTACACCTCCTCTCTTTCTTGCAAAGCAGTTATTTTCCTATTTTTTTTTTCCCTCTGTGAAATTGCAAATGAGAGCTCTCAAGAGTCTAAAGATAGACCCTTTAAAGATTTTTGGTAATACAGGGAGAGTATGTGTTTTCCTCTGTTTATCAGTGGAAAACTGCCATGCTGGTAAAAAACCTGTTAGTTGGAAACTGTTTTTCCCTGTCATGAGCCAGGTGAATACAAACTCATATTTGATTCAAAGCAGCTTGTCTTGAAAAGTACCAGCCACTGTCTGTGTCATGGAATTGGTTCCAGTGATTTCATTCAGTGTTGCTGCAACGTACCTGGATTTCAAGGCACATCCTTTTGTGAATGTGGATTGTATTATGCTTCCCTTTGTGCATACAACCTTTAGCACTTCTTGTCTGAAATGTACGTAACTGCATTTGTCACTCCTCTGACAAATTTTTCTTCCTCAACAGGCCAGCAAAGATATTCAAATGAAGCCCATGTTGAAGGCATAAGCCTAAAAGTTCTTTCAGTGAAGACACACTAGAGAAAAGTAGGGCCTTTCCATAAATGCTTCCTTTGAGTTTGACTCTGGTATCTTAAATCTGTAGCTGTCCTGAGTATTCTCACTTTTGGGAATGCTGTACAGCCTAGTGGAGCAAGAACTGTTCAATTTTAATACCTTTATAAGTACTAAGTACATTCCTCTGTACTTTACAAACATACTTAAGGGGATTTCTGTAGAGCTGCATGATAAAATAATTTTGAATATTTTATCCAAGGCCTGTGTCGCAATTTATTCTGCAAAAAACCCTTCTGAATCCCAGAATGTGGGCCTAAAGTTTCTGCCTGGATGACTGCATGTGGCAAGAGGACAAGGCCACCACTATGGTGACATTCCTTCCAGCTGTCTCACTGCACCAAGAGATGCATTATGGAATAACCAGCAAGAACATGGGACAGCAAGGGGTGGGTTTGTGTCAGTTCTCCCACTTGGCCAAAGTTTCCCACGTGAAGAACTTGCCTGGATTTAGATCAGCATGGACCTGGCAGACTAGCTGTGATAAAGTGGTCTGTATTCAGTGAAGAATTTCAGGCCACCCATTCGTTGAATGAAAGTGTAATGTCTGACATCATGCTGAGGTAATTTGGACTATCTGATGAGTAAAAACATATATATATATACACACACTATATATATATACAAGTAGGCCATAAATAAGACATGGTCCAGCGTGGAAAATGGTGCACTGTGGATTTTAATACACTAGGAAGAGAGGCCATACAGTGGCTCTGCTTGTATTTCAGCCCATGCTTGCTGTAACAAGTGCTTATACACTCGTAACTTGAAGGCAGTTTCTAGGCAGGGTCACTGGGTTTGTATCTGGGGGATACACAAAGTGAAAAAAGGAGAGAAAAATGCAAATGCCACCCTGCTGTGAGCTCAGACCCTTGTCTTCTTCAAGGAACAGGTTATGTACGAGCAGCTCAAGCAGCTGTTGTTTGTGATCGATGTGTAGAACAAAACGTGTTGTGTGGCTAATAGGAAATAATCATACTTAAGCCACTGGTTTCCACATCAGAATTCCTGCAAAGGGTGGACCTCAGAATACCTGCAAAGGGTGGACCTCACACCTACACTGATAAATAGGCGAGGACAGTGCTGGCTGGATGCCCTGCGCTTCCCACTGCTGGATAATCCATGTTCACATAGGCTTTGTATCCCTATCTGAATGGGCAAGGAAGCTCCAGCTGGGTGAATTCCCAGTCCTATAATGTCGTTTCCAAAGGGTGAGGATAGGTGCTGGTAATCACTGCCTTTATATTTGACATGGAGCAGATCCCAGCAAGACTAACTGCTTGGTAGGCACTGTAGCTGCACAAGGTAAATAACATTTTGATGCTGAAGAACATTTTAAATTGGGCATAGAACTTTTAATTTGAGAGGAAACAACTAGAAATATAAAATGTGCTGAGACTGTGGTTCTGTAGCAGACAGAAGTGCAGGTAGAGACTGATTAGGTAGCTTCTGTGGGATGGGCTTGCACTGGTGGGGGGGCAGAAGCCTTTTCCACGTCTAAACAAAAATTTACCTGTGAACCAATCTCCATCTGTTGCTATGGGAAGATCTGTAGCTGCTCACAGGATCCAGACCTTGCTATGTTGTTAATGGTTAGACTGGATCTTAGAGGTCTTTTTCAGCCTAAACTTTTCTGTGGTTTGGTGTGTTACATCTGGGTGTTCATCCCTGGAAGTGTTAGGGCCAGGCTGGATGGGGCTTTGAGCAAACTGGTCTTGTAGAAGGAGTCCCTGCCCATGGCAGGGAGGTTGGAGCTAGGTGATTCCTCATGTCCCTTCCAATGCAAACCATTTTATGATCTCCATCTTTCACAAACCCCAAATCCAGCCTGTTTCTCCAGCACCCTCTGCCAGCATCCCCTCTCCCACTCCAGGGTGCTGATTCTGAGATACAATATTTTGTATTAAGTGCTCAGTTTCCCCCCTCCTGGCAGAGATGGGGAAGGACAAAGCAGGCAAGAGCCCAGAGCATGCACTCATTAGCTTCTGTCTGCCAACAAGTTTGGGATCATACAGTGTAATATGCAATGTCTGGCTGTTATAAAAGGCTTTGGTTAAGTAATCACATTTCTCTTGCATAAGTGCTTGTTTTTGGGAGGCTTTAGCCAATTGGAGGCTGCAGCAGCTCACAGACAGAAAGTATGTCTAACTACTGTGATACTTTTTTTGTTAATAATACACAGTTTTTAATCTGCTGAAAGTTGTATAAAATCTCTTCAGATAAGATTAGGCGGCAGAGACTCCCCAGCGCTGCTTGTAGCTGAACTACAGCTGTAAAACACTGCCAAAAATCCTGTGTGGATCCCTGTAAGTAATATTTCTGATTGTTCTAAAGGGTGTTTGTGACTAGAAACTGCAGGCAGAGAAATATTGCAGAAGTTTATTGCAAGCAGTAAGTTAGAGGGAGGCAGGAGGTGAGAGATGATGGGGAAAGTATTGACGGGTTTAATAAGGCTTTCCTCCTAGACTTCCGTAAGGAAGCATGGGTTTCTGTGAAGATATGAAATCAAGGTTCTTCCAAATAAGCCAACAAAAAAGAAATGGGGTGCTGAAGACAATTACAGGACTGCAGGAGGACAGAGATTTGGCCTGACAGTGAGATTAAAGGACCATCTAGTCCCATATATTAGTTTGGAGTGGCCAGATGTCCTATTCTTATATTCTTTCCTTGATTGTTGACAAGTGTACAGTGATATTTTTCTCCTACGTTTTCATGGCTTTCAGAAATCTGCATGTCAATTATTTCCTGAGCCAGAGAAGATATCTCTAACAGTACAAGTGGATTTTTCTTTTCAGAATTTGCTATTCCACTGTATCTGTTGAAGACAGTGTGTTGTTTTGTGATTGGACTAACATAAATCTAACTGGGATTTGATATCTTGAGTTAAATTAATTCTTCCACGTAGGATTTTAATTTTTATTTTAAAAAGGGGTAGGGTTTCCGCTTACATAGAACTGAAAAGGGCAAAGCATGTATGGCTTCACAGAAAACAGGAATTCCCTTCCCACTTCCTTGTGACGTGTCTGGTTGCAGCTCAGTCAATGAACAAAGCCTGGAACTATAAAACAATCCACTGAAGTGGGAACTGAAATTTATTAGTTCAAGGCTGAGCAATCTGGAATGACTCCAGTTGTTATTCCTGCCAGCCCTGGAAGGCATTAGAGTGCCATTGTACAGAGAGCGCAGCTCAAGTGCTGAGCTGTGAGGAGAAATAAGGGCTGTTGCCTATAGTTTGGATGTATGTATGCTTACTCTTAGAGGTGGCACAGAACTCTGCTGTGGTAGAACAAGTTCTGGACTAGTGGAAAACACTTGGGAAAGCTCAAGTCACTACTAACTAACCTTGAAAAAACGTAGTATGTAGATTTTGCAGTCTATAAAGTTCTTGAGACCTGCTAAGGCATTTAAATCTTATTGGCAGCCAGTAGATGAGGAGGTAATACCACCATGAAAGGAAGTTAATTTGTAGGAGTTATGGGATTAGAGAGGTAAATGTGAAAAGTTATGTTGAACTAAAAGGCACTTGGCTGCAAGGCCAAGACTTAAACATTTTCATATTTGCTTCGTAGAGTGGGTACAATTGATAGGCCTGTTTGCTGCAGTAAAACTGCAATAGTCATGTAAATAAGCTGAGATCACTCTTTTGCTGGCTGAGTACTTAGGCCTTAAAACCTTTGATTTAGGCAAACCTAAGCTATGGCTCTTGCACTGTGCCAGTGAGGGATGGAGGCATGGAGGGATGGAGCAGGCTGCTCACTGGACAGCCAGTGGCTTCCCATTTCCACTCTACCACCTAGTGAGGTCTCTTCAAACAGAGATGCTCCCAGCCCATGCAAAGCCGTTTCAGTTCTAATGAAAACAGTGAGAAAAAAAGTCAGCAGTTAAAATTTGGGAATTTATAACGTGATTCCTAAAACAGTTTCTGTTTTACAGAACAGGAACAAATCCAGGCATCTTTTAGGATAGTCAACAATATCTCTGATGTGTTGCAGGGTAAGATGGATGCTGTATACAAGTTGAAGGTTTTGGTGATGTTTCTGTCTCTGGCTACTTTCACGGTCATGGTGATAATGAATGCTGGAAATGCCACTGCGATATTCAGAGGTAACACAAGCAAATTGTTCAGAGGTGGATTTCATGCATTGTATAGTTCAATGATATAAGAATGCGATAGATCTGTTTTTTAGCTCACCAGCTGTCCAAATACACCGTGTTCTGTGAAAGGTGGAAGTAGCTGGTACATCCTCCAGGCATGACAGCCAGATGCCTGAGCCCTATTCAGTCCCTTAAAATCCAAGGAAATGGTCTTGTCCCTGGTGAACCTGGATCTAGTGGTGCAATGTCTTTGTGTCCCTGGTGGGAGATGTTCAGGCTGCTGCTGTGGGTTTATAGAGGGCAAGGGTGCTGTGTTTGAGCACCACCCAGCTGAATCTGCCAGCGACTGACATTGTGCTTTTCTCTGGATTTTACACACAACTGGCTCCTCTGGTTCTGTGTAAGAGGGAAGGTACTTGGGGTTCCCCACAGGGACAGTGATTCCATAATGGGTGTCTGAAGGCAAGCCAACTGTAGCACGTGGTTTGTTTACAGCAAGGGTGTTCTTTCATCACCCCCAAACCCAGTGGGGTGTGGATGAAGTCTGGAGGAAGATTGAAGGGTGAGGGAAATCAGCAGTCTTTCCCCACCCCTAGGATGTTGTAACAGTTTTGCCTGCAATAACATTAACCACCACAGGTCTGTTCAGGACAACCCCTGGAAACATCTCAGCCAAGTACAGCACTGATTTCACACCAGCTGGCTGGACTTTCCTCATCTGGAATGTCATCTATGCCTGGCAGCTTGCCTGGCTTCTCTACGCCTTGTCAGGGATCTGTCGAAGGTATTTTCCCTATTTACTGTTTATGGTATAAATGAGAAGGGACAGTGACTTTCCCCTTCTGTAGTAGCTCAGAGTCTTAACTCCTTTTCTGGGGTTTCTAGTAAGAGTAAGCCCATTGCCATTTATCTTGACTTGGCATGCGGAAAACCTGCTGCTGGAGCACCTCTTAGATTCAGCATCCAAAGCTGGGAAGCGGTTTGGAGGTGTACGTGAACTGCTCTAACACGTGAACAGGTATCAGTGTGTAAACTGTTCTGTGAGGCCTCACTTCCACTAACTTGTGGGATTTGACGTTTTACCTGCAGTTACCCACTGCTAGATGCTGAGAATCCACAGGGGCAGAATTAATGGATTATGGATTATAAAAAATTAATGGATTATGCTCTGAGTTTACTTGCTGTTAGAGGTCAGAGAATCACCACTGGGGAGTCTCTTGGCTCATTGAACTGGACTTGAAGCTTTTTCTGGGGCTATGAGGTCAATAACTGCCTCATACAGTTCCTTGCAGTATCTGTAGTATTCCATGATGTCTTCCATGGAACAGACTTATACTATACCTCTCCTGTCAAGGGGGACCATGGACTGCTTAGTTTGAGTCACGTATCTGCTATTTTTACATGGTTTGTAAGAAATCTCTCAGTTGGTGATGACCAACACTGAAGGTTGAGGGAAGAATGAAGTGTGTGTTTGTACAGAATCACCAATCAGTCCATACACATGTATGAGCACACACACAGTAATCCCAAAAGCCCCAGGAACTGGGCTAAAATTCCATGACCATGCCATTGCTGCCAGCAGTAGTGGCACAAGCTTTACAGCAGTTGTGGAGCAGTCCTTAGTACCCACTGTATCTGTGATGGTGCAGAGACCAGCATGAAGTTCTGTACTGTGGGACAATGTCCGGATGGGAAAAGCCACAGGGGCTGTATTGTGCCAGAGAAGGATGCACAGGAGAAATAGTCTGATTTACCTGAAATATTTTACTCCAACGTAGAGTCCCTGGTAGTATAAGGAATATGAGGCCAGGAAAGTTTGGTTGGTCAATGCAGGCAATTGTTTTCCTTTCTTCATACCCACTTTTTCCTGGCAGGAATGAACTTGGACATGTCTTCATAAAGCCAGACTTGCTGCCAATACCTTTTTATGTGGCGTGGTGTCTGAATAATGGCCTCAATGTTGGATGGCTGTTTCTGTGGGACCGAGAGTAAGTTGCCTTTTGTTACAAACGCTTTCTAGCACTCTAGTTCAGAATGCCCCAGTACTTCATATTGCCTTTTCGTCTACGTATGAACACTTAATCACACCTGTAAAACCCTATGGCAGGCCTTGGCAAAATACAGCCTTCACAGAAGTTTGGAGTTTTTGAATGATGTTGTCATCTTGCCCATGAGCTAGATTGGTCATTGAAGTCTATCTCCTCAAAGCTGCTGTTCTTCTATGTTTTTACCTCCGCAGGTAAGACAGGAGCCATGCCTCTCTTCAAAAATGTTCCTTGCCTTGGATTGTTTTCATAATCATGGCCGCATTAAGGGCTTATAAAAGCACCACTGTCAAGAGGTGAAGAAATTAGTTGCAGTTAGGAAAATAACTTCAGAGTAAAACAGCGACAGCAGGATGTCAAAATGCGGGCTACATGTAGTGATTACCTTTATTAAAGGCTGATCAACTTAAGTTCAGTAAAGGCCAAACACTAAAGCTATGAATTAAGGCATTGTGACACCACTGAAAAAAATGTACTGTCTATTGTGTGTGTGCGTGTTCTTTGTCCTAGATACCTCCTTCCAGCCCTGGTGTTCCTGGTAGTCCTCACTCTTACCACGTGTGCCTCCCTCTTCATTTCACACCGAGCCTTGAGCACCTATTCCTCGTGGTTTGTGAAGGCTCACAGAGCTGAGCTCTGGCTCATCCGCATTCTGGTAGGTAGCATTTGGGAAGCTGTGCTGTGGGTAGAAGCTAAAAAATGCCCCCCTCTGTGCAGTGTTGGAGGTATCAAGAGTGAAAGATTCAATGGCAGGACATAGGTAAGGAAGGAGTTCTGTCCTGACTTTAACCTGTGCTTGCTGCAGGTGCACACAGGCTTAATTGCATCTGCTTCCTATCCGACATCATGGGAATGATTCAGAGCAAGGTACTTCTCCAGCTGCTGCAGAATGAGGTTTTCAGTGGAATGTGAAAGCTTCAGCCCAGACTTGCATCTGGAGTGGGGAGAATGCTTCTTGCAGGGGGAGAAGCCGCTGCTAAGGGTGGCTTCTGATGCTGTAGCTGATCACGATGTTCCTGACATTTGACCTCAAAAAATTATATATTTCCTATATGAGGAAGTGTACCATGCTCAAGGATTCAGGTGCAGCAGTCTTTCTGAGTTTTGTGAAATTCTGGAAGGAATTGCTTTTCTGCTGTCCCTGAGAAGAGGGGTTGTTTGGCAAACCTCACAGAGAAAAAAGAGAAACACGGTCATACTCCATCACTCCTTGGTTCCCTCTCTGTTCTTCTCTCCTAGCTCGAACCTGCTACCTTCATGCCTTCTTCTTCTATCCAGGACACCTCACATTGCACTCCCATGGCTGGCTGTGTGTGCTTTAACCTCCTTTGATTCCTTACTTAATGTCGGGGTTGCTCAGTGAGAAAGTGGGTCAGCAGTAAGAAACCACAGGAGAAGAAAGCGGGGTTTTTGGTGGAGGGGGAGTTCTGCATGGAAAAGTTCCTACCAACCCTTCTGGAAATGTGCCTACACCTCTTGACACAAACTGGGAGTGGGCTCTGTTCTTTACACCCCTGTATTGCACTTCCCTGCAACACCAGTACAACACATCGCTGGGGTGGATCCCTGGACTCCTTTGGGGACTCCAAGGCTTTTACTCCTCTCCATGCTGAGGGACTTTTCCTGCAGCTGGGTCCAGAAGTCTGGCTTAACTGCCCCATGGCCTCTAGGTCACAGAAGACAGAGACTACCCCATTTATCACTGCTTGTCCCCTTGCTGTGCTGTGTGGCAGGTCCACAACGGGCTGGCACTGTACGGAACATGGACCACCATCGCCACTCTGCTGAACTTCACCGTTGTGCTGATCTACCAGTGGAACGTGTCCCATGAGAAAGCAACCACTGCGTCCCTCAGCATCCTTGCTCTCTGCCTGGTGATATGGTAAGCGCCCTCATGGGTTCCCACCAAGCCTCAAAAACCCCTTCCACCTCTCACAAATAGTGTCTGTAGGTCCCAGTTCGTTTGTAGTTTGTCCCTGTCCCAACACTGAGCACAAAGTCCTCTGTTATAATCCATGGCAGATGAACTGGGACTCTGTGTAGAAATTTGCTTCCCTGACCCTCAGCAATGCCAATAAGCACATGTTGTGAGCCAGGAACAGGGTTTTGTGACTTGCATGAGCCCAACCTGCCTTAGGTGAACAGACGAGGATGTGATATGCAAAACATATGAAACATGGCTTTATTTTCCCCTAAACCTACCTTAAATAAATTACTTACGAATCTTCTGAATTTTAGTAAATAAAAAATTTTGGACTGTGGTCCAAAGTAGCCCACAAAAACCCCATTCTTTGTTTAATTCCTTTCTTAGAGGATGGATAAAAAAAAAAAAATGTGGAGAAAATGCTTACTTGGGTCACTCTTTTTCTTCCCAGGTTTTACCTAGAGAACTTCTTTCTTGACAAGTATGTCCGCTATAACCTCACAATCTACCCAGTGGTCATAACAGCTCTGATTGGCAGCGCGTGCAAGAACAGCTCCTTTTCATCCCCAATGACCAACAACATTTTTATAGGTGAATCTTTTGGACTGTTTCCAGCTCCTGAAAAAGAAGGGCAGTAAACAATTCCACATTCTTACTGTGGCATAAAAGCTTGCCACTTGAAAAGTGTTACGTATTAGAAGCAGAAATAGGGATATATTTGGAGGTATTTATTTTGCTGAGTAAAGAGTAGAGCAGAAATCACGGCCCATGAGCCTTGGGGCTGAATCCAAACCTTGTGTTGTCTCAAGTTCACTTCTGAGATCTATATGTTTGCCCCACAATCCTCCATCACCCACTTGGGTCCTCTGTTAGTCCATCTGAGCAGGGCAGGCCAAGGGAAAAGCAGGGCTGGGATGAAGGCTGCGGACTTCCCATTTGCCCTTTGTTGTTTGGGATATAGGAGCAGCGCATAAGGTTCTGACCCATGGAGGGCTTCATAATGCAAAACCCGGCACATGCTCCTCTCCTATGCAGTGCTCAGGCCAGCCTTAACAAGTTTTCCTGGGCTTATTTGGCAGCTGCCAGCCACTGCACCAGAGCTGAGTGTAGTCATCCGTTTTCAAAGGGCTTAAGCTGTCCAAATTCTGTACAATCACAGTCTGGCAGGAGCTATACCATTATGAGTAGTTTTGTGCTGGCATGAAAGGGACTGAGCTGTGTGAACTCCGAATCCTGCTGTAGCAGTTGGAGATGCCTATTCCCACTGTGGGGTCAGCAGAAGGGAGCATGTTCCCACCCTTCAGCCTTCCTGCTGCCACATACCAGTGGCTAAAGCTAATTTCTGGACTTGTACTACCATCGTAACCATTCCAGTACATGATCCCTTTGCTGTAAGTGCAGCTGGAGTTCTGCTCATGTCTAAAAGCACCAAGCAGGACTTGGAAAAGCTTGTCTGCCACAGGTATGGGGACACGGGAAGCTCGTCTCCTGTAGTAGGTGCATTTCTACTGGCAAAACTTAAATCTTAGTGGTTGAGCTTGTTTGGCTGGTAGGACAAGAATGTGCTTTTCCCAAACTAGTACATGTTTCTTTATATAGTTCAACTATTCTTGGAGTGTTTTGTTAATGTAATGCATTTTAATTCCTGTGTCCATGAAGCCTCCCCCTTTTAAGACATGCCTTGACCTGGAAGCATTGGGCAAATTTGGCTGTATAGCAGTGAAACTCTGAGAAATACAACTCCGGGGGCAATGGATCCTATACAGAGGACTGGAGTTTTTTTCTCTTTCCCTGAATGCCCCCAGTACTGAGAGCTGGGATACAACAAGAGGGCTCAGGTCTTTCTCTTATGCTCTAACATGCTTTTGTTTCATTTTGTTTTGTTTCTAGTTGTTCTGCTGGCAGGGACTTCCTTGATCTTTGCTGTTCGGCTGGGACTAGTCACATGGAGACACTATAAGAGACCACTGGAAGCAACAGGAACCACAGACTCGTCATGCACAGTGGCCTGAGACCTCTGACATGTTGTGGCAGATACTTGAAAGGGAGAAAAAAGAATTGGGCCTCTGCTGGTCATTCCTTCCAGTATCAATTGCCTTGTGCTCTTCCCTCTTATCCTCTATCCCAAACACAGATGGCTTGTGTCTGCAGACCTGTTTCTCTCCCACTTTCTCTCGGATCAGCTACTCACAGCTTTTACTCTGGAAAAGTGAAGGGAAGTGTCCTTCAGCTGAGCAGCCCTGTGCAGCTCTGTGCTGCCTGAGCTGTGGCTCTCTGCTCCTGCCAGTGCAAGGAAGGCTGCCAGCAGGCACTTGGCAGGCTTGCACACACCACTGCTGATACTCTCTCCTTGGTAGCTCACTTTCCCTGAAGTGCAGTTCTAAGTGCACTGTTCCTGGGAGTCCAGGTGAACAGTGGGAGGTCTATCATTCCCTTGGCCATGGGTCCTGAGTATCCACAAGTCCTGGTGCTGTGAGCAGATCTCCTGCAGGCAGTGACTGATTCCTTTCATGCTTCTCTTCAGCATGACAGGAACAGATACTACAGCTTGATATCTACCTTTACAGTGTCAGCTCTGACGTTTGATAGACAAGGGGGCAGGAGGAGTGACTGAAGACTTCTGACACAAATGGGTTGCCTTTCCCTGAGCTTGTGCTGGCTGGATGTCTCCTGCTGGAGGATGGTTTGTGGCCACTCTGCAAGGAGGTTAGATGTACAGATGAGATGGTACCTGATCTGGGGTGAAGCCTGCTGCTTCAAAGGAAGCCTGTTTAAGAAAAAAAATAATACTTGAACCAGTAGAGTGAGTTCATCCTGGATCTGTGCCCTTTTCATGTGGTCTCACCACTTCTTAGTCGGTATTAGGAAGCCTAAAAGTGGGTTGACTGAACTGTTGGACCACTGCCTCTATTTCCTGTGCCTAATCGAGAGTTGGTGGTGCCTCACAGGTGTCTGGAAAGTGTTTCTACATGGCAGGTGCTTTTAGATACTGAACATCTTGCAGTACTGTTGCAAAGCTAAATTCTAAAATAATGTGTGCTATTGTTTACATTTAGCAAAAACCAGAAGCAGTGTAATGCAATTCCTCTCCTCATTCTGGCATGTTGTTTTATTTTTTAATAAATCAGCTAATTCTACCACTTGTGCCACTAACTCTGTAGATCATTTAAGCAGCTGTCCTGACTCCCACCTCACTCGTGCCCGGGATTCCATGGTGACTCTGGTCCCTTGCTGGGATGCTCTTAGATGGAGCTGCTTCCACTGAAAATGCCTTCAATCAGCCTTACAGGAGGATGCAGAGTCCTATGTATGATTTAAATTCCTCTGCCCAACACCCTGTTCATTAAGTTTCTATTTTATAAGCTCTGCCTCCCAAGAGCCCATCTAGTAAATTCCCAGCAGCCTCTCCTTAAGCTGCCTTCTTTAATACAGTGGTATTAAATCCACTGGCATGTGGATTAAGGGGTCCAGGCAAGGTGAGTAGCTGATGTGAGATTGTGCAGCAGTTAATGCATGGGCAGCCCTGGAGGGTTCTGCATCCTCCCAAGCAAGAGCATTGCGAACAGCTCCTGGACCAGGGCAGGCTTTCCACAGGACATTAAAGAAAGCCTTCGGGAGGTTTCTTGGTGCCTGTGCCTTATGTTTGTGCTGGCCAAATGACTAGAAACTATACCACAGAATACAATTAATTATCTGGGGAGAGTCCACAGGGCTTCTGTAGAGGGAAGTCGTGTCTCACAAACCTCTTTGGGTTCTCTGAAGGAGTCAAAAAGCACATTGGTAAGGGTGAACTCTTTTATATTGGCACTGACTTCTACAGAGGCACAAAAGCTGTCATAAAAGTCGAAGTCCTCCCACAGACAATTAAAGCTGGGAGGCAGAGGGGGTGTTTCTCCAGGAAGGAAGGCTGTTGGTGCCATGTGTCATTAGTCAGGGGCTGGATAAGGCGGTCATTAAAAACTAAAGGATTGTTTGATGATGGACAGTTATTTAGGATGCCAAAGGAGAAGGTAGACTGGAATATTGCAAAAAGCTCTTATGAAACAGAAAGTGGGGAAGTCGTTGTAGGTATGTACCGAAGGATGCTGTGCTTCACCTTTCAAGTGACGTGCTCTTTCCTGGCCCTTGTCACTTGGGCACAAGGGCTGGGGGCTCTGGTAACCATTCTCACTCGAGTATTTCCACATCTGGCAGCAGTAGAGGCAAACCATATATCAGGAATGAGTGGTTGGAAAGAAGAAAAATTTAGAACACCCTCCTGCCTTTCTAAAGCTGCTGTGGCACCCACATCTTCAGGGCTTTGTGCAGTTCTGGTCCTTGCATTCCCAGGAGACCATCAAGGGTTTGGAGAAGAGCAACGGCATCAGGGAATGAGATGCCTCCCTGGCCATCCATGCCCCCCAGAGCTGAGGAGCCGCTCAGCTGAGGAGTGTGAGCCCCTTTCCCCTGGCCATCTTGATGTGTGTGGCACAGGGGTGGGTGCTGCTCTCAGCACTCAAAAATGAGCTGTGAGGAGAGACTCAAAGGCCTTTTTCTGAGTGGTGATGAGGTGTTGCAGCAGCACCCAGTCAATCTTTGCAGACCTCCTTGTGAGAAAGCTCCTGGTAACTGCCCTGAAATGACAAGGCTGTGCTACCCCAACCCTCATCTGAACAACCACTAATAATTTCCTGGTCCCCAAAACCCTCCCCAGGCCCTATTTCCTCATAGCTGAGGCCAGAAAGAGGTTCCCACAGCTGTCCCAACACACAGAGCTCCAGCCAGCTTTGGGAAAAGTGGCTTTTCTTGCATCTGCAGCAGGAATAGGAGCCGAAAAATAATCCACTTGCCTCCTTTTCTTTCAGCAGGCATGGAGGAAAGCAGATGAAAAATAACTGTGAACCTTCCTCTTCCAGATTTGAGGACAAAGATAGCTTAAAGACTATTTTTAAAGGCTTTTTTTTTTTCCTTCCCTCAAAAGCCTTTTTTCATTTGTTTTTCCAAAACCACTGGTATATGATTTTGCCCACAAGAGATTTTTCTTTCTGCAGAGCTGCATTTCATAAAACTGGAAGTCTGCCAACCTTTTAGCACAAAGTAATCAGTCCAACCTTTGTTTCCATGAGTGATTGTGGGATTTGGGTGAATTTTACAGGATTTAAAATTTCTTGGAAAGCTGGTGGCCTTAAGAACCCAAAGCCTGAAAAATTATTTTGGTTTCCGAAAAGGTGATGCATTCAGGTGTCTCTTAGCCCAGCCTGGGATGTGGCTCAAGTCCCTTGGACACATTCGCCTCCCCATAGAGCTGGAAGATGGATGGGGCTGGCAAAGCCAGGCATGACGAGATTCCTGGGATACGAAGGTGTACCTTGCTTTCTGATACCAAAAGCTAGGTTTACACTTGTCATCCTCTGAAGAGATTCTTTTTATGACTAAATGAGGGAATAGGGAACAGCAGAGTGATCTGTAAACCACAACTGGGTAAACGGCCCCAGTGCTATGTCCAGGGATGCTCAGGGATGCCTCCTTCACCCACCTGTGGCCAGCTCCTGCCCAGGCAGCCTTCATTTGAGGATGATCCATCAGTGTATTCATATTTTTTCTCTGTCAGGCTGTATCAGCTGGGCTGAATGTTTCTGAAGCTGAAGTTAAAATTCCTGTGAAAATCTGATTCCAAAGGATGTTGTATGGGAGAAGTGAGGCAGGGGAAATACGTATTTGAACTGAGAAAAAAAAAAGTGTTAATTCAACAGGAATTTTTTTTTAAAAAATGAGGTTAAAAGGCCCTGGATCAGGCTCTTGTTAAAGCCCACAGAGCTTCCAGAGAAAACCACGCCTCATTTCTTGGATTAGGACTCAGCCAGTTCCTCTTCAGCCGTGGGGAGAGCTGAGGAGATGCTGGGATTAGGGCAGGCTTCCCTTTGACATCTTTCTCTAGCAGCAGCATGCTCTGGGCAGTGCTCCCTGGACCTCATCCTGCCCACAGCCCCAGAGCACTGCAAACTCTCCAGACCCTCCTGGCTGCTGAGCTCAGGCAGAAGCCTCTCCTGCTGGGTTCCCAAAAACCAGAGCACCCAGGCAGAGGAGACATTTTGTTACAACCTAATTTGTTCTTGGCTCGATGCTACCCTCAGGACTAATTACTTTATATTAAAGCATCTGTGAAAAGGAACAATAAATAAATATAGTTGAGCCTGCTGGAGAGAAGAGATGCTACTCCATAAATGCAAAGCACCAAAACAGAAATCAGCATTGCTCTGCATCTGCAATTCCAAGCAGTTTTGCAAACCCATCTCCTGACTGCAGCCAGGGGCAAGAGGCACAGTGGGATATGGGGATTGGTGCTGAGATGTTGGCACAAGTGGCACCAGCCACACTGGCCACCACCGCCACCAGCAGAAAAAACATGAATGAGACACCCGCTGGTGTTTTGTCACTTCTCACGGCATCTCGTCGGAGAAGCACTGGGCTTGGAGAGGAAACACAAAGTAGGCTGGCTCGAAATGTGGCACCCCAAACACCCCAAATCCAGCCCTCGCCGGCTGCGCCTCCATTTCCTTATCTGTTATGCGGAGCTGAACGAGACAAACCTCTTTGTGGAGGACTGTGAAGATCTCCAGATAAAAGCGCTGAGTACATAGGAGGATGATTAAAGCCATCAGCACCCTTTGCTATGCACACAGTCTAAACACGCTTGGGCCATCCTGGGCTCCTTGAAAACTGTTAGATGTTTTCAAGCTAAATATTTATTTTATCTGCCGGGGACAGCCCCGGGATCAGCTCACTCCCTCTGTCAAAGGCATCTCAGCAAAGTGTTACGGGCTGGGGCGGGACTCATGCATGGACTGAACGTGTGGGAAAAAAATGCTGGAGCAGCCCAAGAGCCTGACCCTGCTCCCAGCGGAGCTGGGGCACCGCTTGGATCGTGCACCAGCCATGTGACAGCGCAGTGGGCATTCCCCACTGGAAACTTTGACTCAAACCCCTTGAATAGCCGCACAGGGATGCTGTATTTTTCCCTTCATCCTTGGGAAAAAAGGGTCTTGAAGGCCTTTGCCTGGCAAGCTGGTAAAATATGATGTTTAGTCAATTGAGAAGGGATGTTATCCACTCAGGATGGGATCGGTTAGGGTTAGGGAGTGCAGGAAGTGACAGTGACATTAGATGGTAACTTGGTTTGTCTCAAGGTTGTTATAGTAAAAGCTTAAAAAAAATAGTCATTACTGGAGAGTATGTAGCTTAAGTAAGTGACCCATGACATGAATTATTATCATGCAAGAGAGAGAGAAAGAATTTGTGTGTTTGCTATTGCTTCCCACGGTGACAATGCATATTTTGCCACCTACTTTTCAGGAACAGAATAAAGGAAGATTTTGCTATGAGGTGGTCTCGGGGCTGAGAGAGGAGCAAAGAGATTGGGCAGACACATCTGAGAGCTGTGTCAGACCAGCATCAGAGCCAGAGCCTGGGTTTCCTCGTCCCAATGCTTTTATCTTAAGCCCATTAAAAACAGCATGGAGAAAACACCTGCATGCTGTTGTTATTTTGGGCTGTGGTCTCCTCCTGGGAGACCCACTGTGTTTCCTCTCAGTCAGAGGGTACCTTTCCCCTACAAATACGTTTCTGTCCCATCCACTAACTGGATGCCCATGTGTGACCTAAGACGGGTGCTCATGCATGAGCAAAGAGGGTGCTTGGGTGTGTCCAGCTTGAGCACTAATGCATGAACTCAAGCACCCATGTGTGAATGAAAGGCTCGTTCACACTTGAGCTGTTTGGGTGCTCATGCATGGATTAATTGTGTGCTCATGCATAAATTAATTGGGTGCTCATGCATGGATTAATTGGGTGTTCATGTACGGATAAAGTCTGTGCTCATGCATGAACTGCTTGAGGCCCTATGCAAGAACTAGCTGCCAGCTCACAGGTGAGCACAGCAAACCCTGCACTTTGTGCCTGATACACCGCTCACATGCAATGGCCAGCTGGCTTAGGGCTACACGTGCTCTCCATCACCACTGGAGCAGGCAGGGGTGCTGCATTGAGGTGTTATTGTCCGATTGATATCCAGGACAGGCCCTACACACCAGTCCTGTGGACATTTCTACCCTGACACACGAAACCACATGTTTCTGAGTCTCCTTGGGAAGGCACCACCCAATCTGCTTCAGGACACTGTATTTATGTATCTCCTTATCACTCCATCAGGCACACCATCTCCCTGACCTGGAGCTCTGGGCTCACCTAACCAAAAGCTGATGGGAAATGGTGGGCATACTGTCCATATAACACTAGCACAAGAGTGCACCCTACCCAAAATACTGGGAAGAAAAGCTGCTGGTGTGGTTTAATAGGATGGATGGAAAACCAGGAAAAACACTGTTGTGGTTCCTTAAGACAAGAACATCTCGTTCAGGCAAATGCAAAGGTGTTCCTTGAGGACAATCCTGCAGAGACAAGAAGACGGGGTGATGGCAATAATGTTGGTGCCTGGCTGGGAAAATGTGAAGGAAGTATTTGATAATTATCACAACATTACCACAAAACATATGCAGGCAGGATAGGAATGAGGTCAGGACTTCTGCAGCATCTGATTCTTTTCCCTTTTCTTCCAGTGCTGGCACCATGTGCAGGAGGGGAAGGAAGGCACTGGCTGAGAGCAGTCAGCAATGCGATATTCCTGTCCGTATTCTGGGCTGGAGGCAGGGGGGATTTCTGCTGCCCTTTGGGAAATTTTGTCTCACAGCTGCCACTGGACGGGGTGCCCCCGATGCTGAAGCTGCTCCAGTCCACAGTGGCAGTGGGGACACTGATGTCAGGCAGCACCTGCTGCCTGACCCTGCAGCAAAATCAAACCCTGTAGAGCCAGTCATGGCTGCTTACGGGTTTCTCTGCTCTCTGCAGCAAGTTTTTGAATGCAGTATCAGTTGCATGTTATCAGCTTGTACAGGG
The DNA here is from genome assembly GCA_013396775.1 of Cephalopterus ornatus. NCBI lineage: Eukaryota > Metazoa > Chordata > Aves > Passeriformes > Cotingidae > Cephalopterus > Cephalopterus ornatus. The sequence goes on along the minus strand of VZRE01013686.1, from coordinate 158,260 downwards.
AGGAGCTGAAACAAAGCAAACAGCCATCCCAAAAGTGCCCATGATACTGCAGTTCATGCTGCTGAGCTGCCCTGGTGACCCAGCTCAGATGCTCGTGTCCATGTCCCTGTGAGGGATGCCAGCCCTCTTCACCACCCCATTTGCTGCCTGAAAACCTCTCCCCGAGGCTTCCCCTGAGGGTATAAACCAGGTAGAGATGTTGATGTGCACTTCTTAAGCAGCCAGGAATTGCAACCCAGGCCTTGGGGTGTGTGCCCCAAGCATCACTCCAGAGCCTGCGTTAAAATCTGGCCCAGTTTTGATCTGCTGTTTGAATATTGAGAGCAACCTGCACGTAGACATCCACTCACGGGTGCAGAGAGCTTGCTGCAGTCATTTGAGATGATTTGAACAGCCATGAGGGTGCAGTAAGATGGGTTTTTTTCAATATTAATGAAGCCCTATGTGTTTCATGTCTGTTAAATGGGAGGAAGTGAGCAGCATGAAGTGTTCTGGGGCTGGCTCACACCAGCCCTTGTGCCACATGAAACCCAAGCTCTTGAGAAGTGAATTTTAGTCCCACTTAAAACCTCCAGTGTTGAGTTTAAAAGCATTTTCCTCCTGCCCACCTCAGGGAATGTAGATATGTTTCTGGGATGGGCAGGCAACAACACCTCCACCAGCTCAGAAGAGCCAACGGGGCTATCCAATGCCTGATGGCAGGGAAACAGCTCACAACAAGACTTGGAACTGGGGCTGGCATGAACAGAATCCACACCAGGAAAGCTCTAGAGCATCTCTAGGACGAGACCCACTTGTGGGGTTTCATGTGATATTGCCTTTGACATGTAGAGCAGAGAAGCTTGTGTGGGAAAAGGATCTTCCATTTCTCGTCCTTTCCCACTGATGCTGTCCAGATGCAGAAGTGGTTAAGTCTCTCAGAAGATGCAAGGCTTAGCATAAAAGGTTTGGACAGCTTCCTCACTGCCTCCAGCAGCCTTCTAAAGGCTGTTTCCTCATTACTCATCTCCTCACACCCCTCTGTAAATCTCTTGGTCTTCAAATGTCTCTCAAAGGGCAAATATTCTTGGTGTCAGGCAGGACTGGAACATGCTGCCTTCCACAGCGCTGGGATGTAGACGGTCAGGGAAATGACTCCAACTGAGATGGTGAAACAATGATCTTTTTTTCCCCTTTTCTCTCCTTCTCTTGTAAAGGCAGCTCTTCTCCTCAGCTGTGATGGGATCTCCTGTCTTTTAACACCAATCGATCACAAATCAAAGCAATGCTGGGTCGTCACCTTCTGGAACAGCTGGTTCACACAACATCTCCAGCAGACACTATCGATGCTCCTTAGATCAGCTCTTGCACCAGATCCCAGGATCTGCTCTGAGTTGAACCTGGTGGCTGGAGAAGGCTAGGTGACATCACATAACCCTTTGTTTGCTTCTCCTCTACTTGTCCAGGACATTTTTTGACAGGCCTGGACAGTGCCAAGTCTTGAAGGGAGTGCATGGAGAACCTAGTCAACCCAGGAAAGACTGTTGCCTCAGAAGAAAGACCTACCTAAAACCTTGTGAAAACAACCCTGTTCCCCCGTGGGCAGCAATGTCTACTTAAGATCTGGCTTGAAATACCTTTAAGGCAGGGCCTGATTATTTTGTTACACTAGAATTATACTAATGAAGTTTGGGAAGGTGGCAGTGCCCAAAATGCCACGTCTGAGAGGAGGACTGGCTTATGACTTCTGCAAAGCCAATCTCTTTGCTCACTTTCCCAACCAGGGTGTGTAGAGCAATAAAGAGCCTCTTGAAAGCTCTTGACAGCTTGTTAAGGGAGACGTTTTAGACTGTGTATGCTGAAAGTATCCACAGCACAGAGTATGAGCCTCTCTGAGGGTTTTTATTCCTGCAAAACCGGCTTTCAGGAAAGACTTGTTGTTGAGCAATGTTTTCTATCTTCACCGTGGGGGTTTGAGCAGGCTTCAAAAAGAGCAACAAATGCAGAAATATTGACTCATAGGTCGGAGGCTTCAAGATGAGATGCCCCCGACACTTCACAACGAAAACACAGGAGACAGCAATCAGGCCAGAAAACTCATCATTAAAACCTTGAAAATCCTTTTTCCACCCAAAGCAGCCCCATCTCTGTTGCTGGGTAGCTCTCTTGCATGGTCAGAAAGCCTCTCCACTTCAACGCTGTACATAAACACTTGTCATATTCCCTTTCAAAGGGTGATAAACACACTCTAAGTGTGTTTATCTGTTGGCTGACAAGCTCCACTTAAGAGCTTAGTTTGCTGAGTTCTGAAGAGGCATCCTCCCTCCCATTTGGCTCACCGGGCTGATGCCAGGAGGGTGCTGGAGTGTGTCTGGTGCTCCACAGAGGCAGAGCCTGTCATTCAGCCCACCTAATGCTTCAGCTTTCTGCAGCTCCTCAGTCTCTGGCTGAGGCTGCGTTTTATTTGATAGGACAGCCTGCCTGAGCCCAGGAGGCAGGGCTGGCTGGGGTTGGCACTTGGGTTTTAAAGGAGGGGACACAAGCACTGTGGTCTCTTGCCGTGCCTGCAAGGTGCTGAAGCTCCCAGGACACTTTTGGAAGTGGTTGCCCACAAACTGTGTGTCCACATGTATGGTTGGAAAGAGGAAAAATGTCCTCCTCCAGCTCAGTCCTGGTCAGGACAAGTTTGGACATCCTCTGCCAGGATGTGATTCTGCTGTGGAGGGCAAATCAGTGCAAACAAGGACCTTCCAGGCAGGGGGCAAATGACCTTGCCCTTTGCTCCATCTGCTCAAACTCCTCTTCCTCGGTGCATTTCCCACTGCATTTCAACACAACCTGAGGGACGGCTGCTTCTTCAAACCCCACTGCCAGTGCGCAGCGTGCTTTCCCTCTGCGGAAAACATCCTCCGAAGAGCCCGTTCTCCTCCCACCTTCGGCTGCAGCTGGAAATGCAGCACGGGAGAAACGGGCTCTGGCTGCAAAAGGCATTTCATGGGAGGGTGTAGAGCACCATCTAGTGAAGGCCAGCGAGGAGACCATCAGCCAACCTGGGCTGAGATCATCTGTGTCCTGGAATCATAGAGTAATATAATCACAGAATCACAGACTATTTTAGGTTGGAAAAGATCTCTAAGATCATCGGGTCCAACCATCAACCCAGCACCACCAAGTCCACCACTAAACTATGTCCCTAAATACCACATCAACACATTTTTTTTGAACAATTCCAGGGATGGTGATTCCACCAGTTCCCTGGGCAGCCTGTTCCAATGCCTGACCACCCTTTCAGTGAAGTAAGTTAGTAAGTGAAGTTAGTAAAACATGACATTCCCCTCAAGGAACCCATGCTGGCTTTGACTGTAGGTGCTTACACCTTTAGGTAGGCACCGAGCAGGGATCAGCTCTTCTTCTCCCAGTGTTTCCACAGGGAATATTAGTCTCAGCAGCAGAACATGTGGAAATCAGAAGAGAGTGCAACTTCTCCCAGCACTTCCTTTTCCAGCTTTCTCCTGCCCCTCCTGGGGTGAACAGGGCAGATGGGACTTGTTTGCAGAAGAGGAACAAAAGTCTTGCCCATAGTTGAGCACAGGTGAGCTGAGCATTGCTACCACAGCTGAGCAGAGCCCTTTGTCAAAGGGCCTGGGGAGAATTTCAGGTGCCCTAAGCTTCATGTGTTTGGAATTCAAATTTTTTTATTCTGTTAAACCTTAAAAGGACCCGAACTCCCTTTCCCACTGCTCTTTATTGTGTGACCTCTCTCTGTGACTATGGTCTGAGCAGCTGGAGAGTCAAGGTCCCCTTACAAAGGCCATGAGACGCTGCACACCTGCCTACCTGCTCCTGCAGCTGGTCTAATTAAAACCTCAAGGATGAGGTAACATGTCTTTCTTTTTTTATGGACCTGTTTGAAGTGCCTCGTTGCTTTGGGCAGTCTGTGCTGTAATTAAGTTATTAGCAAGGAAACTTAAGCTTTACAATCACCCTTTATGACAAAAGATCTCAGAGGGCTGTCAAGCAGGTTTATTAGAAAGTGAAAACACCTTTTGATGCAAGAGTATTCGGAGATGTCTGAGGATAAGTCAGTAACGGTAAATCACTGCCAGAGCCACCGGCCAGGAGCCATCTGTCCAGTGATGAGCCGCCCTGGAGGTCGCTGACTGGGTCATCTTCCAAGGCTGCTCCTTCAGGGCAGCACAGCACTGCTCTGTTAAGGAGTTTGTCCTGGTGTCTGATGCTGGAAGCTTTGTGGTGGGGTGTGTCTCCTGGTGGTAGCCAGTTCTGAGTTCTGTTGCCCATCTAAGCCTTCCTCACCCAGAGGTGCAGGCCAGTTGCCTTTATGCGACTCCTGGCGATGTCCTGCTGCTCTGACCTCAGGACATGGTACTTGGCCCTAAATCATTCCAACCCCTCAACAGGATCTCCAAGCATGGATCCAGCTCTGCCTGCACCAACAAAGCAAAGTCACTTCCCATCTTCCTCTCCCCATATCCTGATTGGCTTAAACAACCGATGTAAACAACCTTCTTGCAAAGCATACGGAGTGTCTGCCCCTGCCATCCCCCTTGTCAGAGCTGAAGATGCTCATACTGGCTCAGGACAATTTGGGGTCTCATCCATCCCCTTTCCAAGGCCACAGTATGGCTATTTGCTGGCTGTGCAAAACCCTCTAGAGGGAGCCCTGATCCCGGACATCTCCAGCCAAGGTCCCACCAGGTCATAAAGATGCCCCGTGCGTGTTCAGATGGAGGTTTTGTGGGGGTTTTGTTGTTTGGGCTTTTTTTATAAGGCTCCACAATACCTTAGTGACAACCATGGGGCTTCCTTGCCCTCTCTGAACATTTTCTGCATGTTCCTGTTCTGCTCAAGCACTTCCTCACCCACCTCCAACATCTCTCCCATTTAGACCTCACTGAAGGTGGGATGAAATCTTCTGTGGGGTAGACGCTGCCCTTGCACAGGGAAACCTCCTGCCATGATGGCCTCCGAGGGCACTGCAATAACAGAGGCTGCCACCTGACTGCCCTGGCCCTATGGTGTGGAGTGCTTTGGGGCAGCAGCCATCCTGATTGGTATTTATAGCTCTTCACACTGCAGTGCCCTGGTCCATGGCTGGTTGTTAGGGAGCCCCAAAGTGCTCCTGTGCAAGGAGCACAACTTTGTTTCCTCACAGAAAGGGGCCCTGAGGATCTCAGTGTGGTGACTCCATTCCCAGCCCAGGGAGAGCAGGAATGAGCTTCCCACGGTGAGTTGCTGGGAAATGGCAAGGACAGGCCTTTTGTCCCTGCCTGGCAGGCTGAGCACAGTGCATGGAGCAGGATGCTCTGAACACTGTGTTTCCAACCAGTGCCCACCCTGGACCTGCTCACTCAGTCCAGTGATGGGTCATCATGGAGCACTTTGGTCTCTTCACAGGAGCGGGTGTGAGACAGGTCATGTCCAGGTGTTCAGCCAAGAGCACTTCTGGGTAGTTTCAGGCAGAAGTCTCTAAGCATTCCCCTTTTTAGCATGGTTGAGACAGAGCTCACAAAGGCTTCTTTAATTGTCCCTGCTGCTTCTCGCATGGGTTTTGCCTTTTACTGGGTGGGTACAAATAGGAGGTCCTCCTGGATTAAGTTGTATTCCAAGTGAAATATCCAGGGCTGGACTTGAGTGTTCATGTGTATAATAAAAGCAGGGGCATGGGCAACTTCTTCCATTAATCTCAATGTGTGTACCATGCTCTGATTGCACATTGAACAGGAAAAGTCACTTGAGCTCCAAAGGCAGCTGTGCCCATCATGCTGCAGGGCATCCCTAGGGAGTATTCCATCTCTTCTGCTATCCCCTCTGTCCTCCTACCACTCTGGACCTCAGGGTCATCCATCCCTAGCAGACACCCTGGCATCCCCAGGCCTTGTATCTGAGCAGCCACTGGGTGAGTTGGGAACAGCGCTGGATGCTGCCTAGTACCGCCAGAGCAGTGGTCCTTACCAGCTGGGCTCTACTGGTAACATCCAGCAAGGTTTGTAATGGCTCTCTTCCCCATCCTCATGCTTCTCTTCTCCTCATCAGCTACTTACAACATCAAATCCCTGAAGTCTCCTCTCCTCCTTTCTCAGCAGATCTGGTTTAGCTGTTTGTGAAGGATTTATGCTGTGATAGGAGGCTCACTGCAGCCTGTGGAAATAAATCCCATGTATATTAACCATATCGGGATCAAGGCCCTGCTGGTTTGCTCTGTTGGTTTGCCTTCTCCAGCCTGGCTGGATTTTCCTTCCTTTCCTGCCCGTTCCTTTATTAATTTACAAGTCCTGTGAAGTCCCAAAGCGACATCTGATTTCCATCCAGTTGGACAGTAAACTTACATTTTTCTCACGGTCTCTGCGCTCTTGTGCTTTGGGTCTCTGCCAGGCACTCCACATCTTCAACTTGCCTTTTTTTTTCTTCTTTCAGACCAAGTTTCTCTGGTACTCTCTCCCTTTTTCCTCCCAGCCTTTAAAGGAAGCAAAATAAAAAAGGTCAACAAGAAGAGCCAGGCTGCTTCCAGGACTCCCCAGGGATGAACCCGCTCCCCTCCTTCATGCCAAGTGGCCCAGAGATGCTTTCCTGCAGTTCCAGCAATAGCAGCTGCTCAACTCTCTGCTCCAAAAGTGAGAAATGTAGCAGTCAGTGCCGATAAAAGGGGCTGCTTTCCCTATCCCTCCCATTTTTCCAAGGGCTGTGCTGTGACTCGGTCACAAGTTGCTGCCTCCAGTCAATTGTCAGCGACAGATACTCCGCCTGTTATTTCTGTTTCCCAAAAATTCTGGGTAACTGCTCTCATTTTGGGGGGTCAAGTGGATATTCCTCTCCTCACACAGCTGCTCATCCAGTTCCAGCCTTCATGAGAGAGCAGAGGGATTGCAACAGGTGCCCTCAAACTCCCTTCCTTTCCCACAGCACTGTGCCTTTTTGCTTTCTGCTCTGTTGGTGGCAGGGTGGGAAGAAGAGAGGAGCACATCCTGGTTTCACCCTCTCTAAACCTTTTTCTTCCCAGGACATCCTCCCTTTGACATCCTTCTGGCCAGCTATGGATACAGGGATGACAAAGAGATGCAAACCCAAGCACCAAAGTGGTGGCCTCAATAAACCAAACTCTGGGACTGTAGAAACTAACAGTGGCAGCAAAGACTTGCAGCTGGCTGAAGGCAGCAGGAAGCAAAGCAGTTTCTCTGAAATAACCCCAAACCAACCAGCCACAAGACCACCCACCACTCCCACCAGCTGCTGGTGCTCAAAAGAACCACGGCTACATTGGGGTTGGGGCTTTGCTAATGGCCCACACCAAATTGCAGTGCCCGTAATGGTTTTCTTCTGCCTGGAGACAACCTTGAAACATAGTGAATCTGAAGTCGTGGTGAAAATATCCTTCTGGATCAGATGTTTTAGGGGCTACTGGGGCTGCACATTCTCTTCTTGCATACAGGCATGTGTGTGGAAATTTGCTCTTGTGCAAAGACTTACTTTGATCCCAGTGAACTCTGCTCCTTCTTGATTTCCTCCATAGGAAGCAAAGTCCCTCAGGTCAAAAGGTCTCCCTGTTTTACGCACAGGAAGTCTTATGGCAGCATAGATACACAGGCCTGCCACCCAGACCCAACTGATTTTTCTAGGAAAAAGTATTTATATTTAAATTACATCATGATTTGAATCAGAAATAGGAGTTTTACATAAGCAGCTAAGCCTGCCCTCAAATTTTTATTAAGGGCATGACAAATCTCACCAGTCAGTAATGACTGAGGGTAAAGGCTGCTCTCCCCTTTAGGTTGGACATTATCTGCACCAGCTCATGAAGATGCCTATTTGAAGACACGTAATTGCAGAAATGTCTGTCCTGTTATAAAACAGCAAAAGATGTCCTTGACTTTTCTTTTAGACTGGACTAGTTGGTTTCTGTATCTCAGAGAGTGACAGGAATCTGCTGAGACAGCAATAAGTGCATTTTGATGAAATTAAAAAGCAACATTTTCTCATTTCCCTAACTGACAAAATGGACTGGATATATGACCTTACCTCTTCTCCTTACCCCAAGCTGTCCCCCCATGCCTGGGACAGGTTTGTGGGAGGCCATCATGACACCCTTGCCCCACCCTCTGTCTTAGACAGTCTCTACCACACTGAACAGGCTGCTCTCAACATTTTCCTTGATTTTAGGCAAAATTGCAGAGACAGCAGGTTTCATCCCATTCCTAGGTCTCATCCACCAACACCTTCCGGTGGCGGACAGGACTCCCATGCAAGCCTTTCAGGAGACGTTGTAGGACTTGCACATGATGGTCAAAGAAGAGTTTAGGACTCTTCAGCCTGACTCATTTCTTTTCCCTCCCCCTCATGAATCAGTTTTACTTCTTTTTGCTGTGGTGCATGAAATTGCTGAGGTTTGTGGAGACAGCTGGGCACTCAAGCACTTGCACTGGAATTAGTGGGACCTTAGTACCTACCTGGGCATTTGCCTCGGGCCATACTCAAGTGTTATTTGGTGTCATCTAATTTTAACACATCACCAAGAGAGTGTTTTGGCTGTGTCCTGTGGAGGCTGAAGGCAAAGGCAGCATGGGTTATGCCAGAGGAGTGTTGCTTCCCACACGGGCAGGTCAGTGCCAGGCACTGGTGTAGCTTTGAGGTGCCAGAGCACCACGACTTAACCAGGTCTCTACTTAATTACTGGGATGCTTTAAGGAGAGGAGCCTGTCCCTTCACCTCTTTTGCCTGTTATCCTCCTTCTGTGAACATCTATGGAGTCTAGACAGGGCTGGAACCCACACATACAGCTCCCCCTAGTTTTTAGCTGCCTGGATGAAAGTCATGAGTGCTCCATGACTCACCCTGCTCCCTTGCATAAGGAGAAAACTTTTGTTTATTGCTTCCCTCTGTGATGACTTCTTCATTTAAAATGGGTCCTACTGGAATGCGCCAAATCCCTGTTTCATCCCCCAAGCTCTGCTCTTCTGTTTTTTTTTTTTAACCCCTGTTGCGTCTGCACCACATCTCTGCTCCATTGGGGCACCTGAAGGCCAGGCCCTGGTTCCACTGTGGCTGGAGTTCAGTTTGTATCTGAAACAGAAATCAGGAGTAGTAGTAGTAGTCGCAATGAAGAAGAAGATGAAGAAGAAGAAGAACAACAACAACAATGAGAAGGAGAAGAACATGAGAGCAGGACCTGGAGAGAAATAGTGAAGAAACATGTCACACTAGGGTGAAGTTGCATTTCAGCCCCTCTTTATTCATCCTTCATTATTTCTATTACTGATCTCGGAAAGGAAACAGAGCAGAAGTGTAAGTCTGAATTTGAGATGCTTTTTCAGTAATGAGCTGCTCAGTGTAGCTAAAAGCCTGGTTTTCAACAGCTCTCTCATGCGGATTCTCTGATGTCTGATGTGGGATAGGCTAACCTATTCCACAGCAAAGCTATCAGTAGGGTTATTTTTTAATTCTACAACCATCCACCAATCTCTGTGAAAACCTGTGGAGCCTTAATAACAGTCTTGGAGGGTGCTACCCTCTGCAGTGACCTGCTGAAATTAGGCAAGGGGTGCCTCTACTTAATGGAGACAGCAGGACCATGCCAGGGAGTACACACCAGAAAAGCCATAACTCTTAAAAGAAGCCTTTGCAACCAAAAAAGAAGGCTGAGACTGAGTTTCATGGACTTGAAGCTCTGAAAAACAGTGAGTGGAACAGTCACTCACAAGACAAGTAGAATAAAAGTATCAAAAACTTTGGGTTTTTTGGGGTAGAGGTGGTTTCAGCCACATGCTAATTCACGGTAATCATTAAAACTTTAAATCAGTGCTTTAAAAATAGGTCCTGTGATGATGGAACACACCGTCAGGAAATGTCACTCACTGTGTGACATGGCAGATGGAGACTTATATGGTAGCACATAATGATTTTAATGGGTTCTGCCTAAAATGGGACTTGGCGCTAAAAATCAAACTGTACAAGGTTACAGCGAGTGCTGAGTGATCGCTGGCAGAGCCTTGAAAACAGAGGCAATTCGGCTTGGCAACAGCAGTAAGACAATGCAGCAGTAAAACCTCAAAGTTCATCCCCAAAATGCAGTGTGGGACTAGGCATGAAAGATTTCAGGGCTCTCCCAGGCAGGATGAGCCCATGGCACCCTGAGAGTCTGGCCCTGGGACACATATGGCTCCCATCCCTCAACTGATGTTGCAAAGAAAGGATTAAGAAAAAACTTATTTTGGTTGCAGACAGACCACTAGCAACAGAAAATAAACAGGCAAGACATCAGCTCCCACTGAGCTTTGAATAAAATGTAGGATTTTGAAAAGAATGGTTGTTTCAAGCACAGCTTCAAGGAAGGTAGAAAAGCCTTTGATCTTCTGAGCCCCTCTGTAGTGCAGCTTTTAGTTTCAGATGTGTGTCTTGTTGGGTGTAGATCTTAATATAGTTATTTTCTTACATGCTTGATGCAAAAAAAAGCTTACTGGTCATGGTTTTGGTGCAAGACATCTGGGTATTGGAGAGCTTGGGAGGTGATGGAGGCAGTGGTCCCAGGAAGTTTTCCTTTGAGGGATGTTGCTTCCCTTCCTAACTGTCCTGCAATTCCTAATGCCTTGGCAAGCTGGAGCCTCCAATCTGTGTGAGCCCTGACACCTACAAGGACTGATTTTCAGAGGAGGGACAACAGGGATGGAATTTTTTTCCAAAAAACTTTTGGTTCAACACAATGCCACTAAGCAATAGAATGGTTCTGAGCTCAGTTTTCTCTCACTCCTTCTGAATCTCTGATTTCAAAGCTTTTGTTTTCCCCTTTAAATATGCACAGATTGCTTTAAAGATAGAGCAGCTTTTCCCTGCTTGGCTAATTAAAGCCCCAAAATTTGCATTCATGCAATGAGCTTGTCTGGTCCTTAGTGTGCACAGAGATAACTCTGTTGTAGGGCTTTGATCATGCCTGGACATGACTGCAGCATTGGCACCTGCTCCCACTGCCCTGGCACAAGTCAAGGCAAGGAGAAAGGGTACCCAGGGAGGGCAAGAACCTCTGGCACCTAAAAGGGATCCCTCCTTGGTTAAAGGGTGTGGTAGGTACAAGTCCTCCTGCACAGCTGGGTGGTGATGTCCAGCCCTGGGTGCACAAAAGGGATCTGGGGGGAGGATCTGCTTTGGTGGATGGAGGAGAGGATGATCCCAGTTGGAATACCCCCAAGGCTGCACCATCTTTATTCCCCTTCCCTTCCCACTAACCCATGATTCCTTTCTGCTATTATATCTGCTATTTCTACTCTCAAACACACGTCCTATCTCCACATGCGAATTTTGGGAGTGACACCCTTGAGAAAATGGTTGAGCAATGCCATCTGTACCTATATGATGAGAGCACTCAGTTTTTTACCCAGCAGGGTTGGAGACTTAAACAGATACTTGTTAGCTGAAGGGATAATTTCTTTGACCATAAAGAAGGTGAGCTGTGCATGCTCAAGGGGACATGGGATCCGTGGGATCTCAGGCACAGCTCATAACTGTATGTGGAGGAGGTCATGTGGATGTAATGGGGACCAGGAAGAGGAAGGACAGCAGTGACAAGTTTTAGGCACCTGGGTGGTTGATGGTGCAGGTGGAGTAAACACAGTCCTGTGGTAGGGTTGATGTCATAAACACCATCCTGCAGACAAACCATCAGCACGATTAGGCCATGGCACTTGGGCTTTTTGGGCAGGGGGCTTCACTGGGGAAAAGAGGAACTTGTAGAGGAAGGAGGAGAGTAAGAAAACTGTTGCATGAAAACAAATGAATGAGGATAAATTAAATGTGACCTGAAGAAGTCACCAGAAACATTGTTTAAGGGAGGCTTGGGGGCAGAGGGAAGAGGCAGAGAACCCATCACTGCTTAAGGCAGTGCTCTGGAGGAGCTGGCAGCACAGAGGGAAGCAGGACTTCATCTTGCCTCTCTAAAAAAATATATTGCACAAAGACTTGCCCTGACTGACTGTGCTGAGGTTCCTGGCGCCCAGACAGCTGCCTGGGTCAAAAGAACAAGCGAGATCCATGGTCAGCTCTCTCTCCTGCTGCTCCTCATGACTGCAACATTGCTCCAGTTTCCAGCCCCCAGGGTTTAATTCATGAGCCCCCAGTGGCTAAATTCATTCATTATCCCTCAAGGCTTCTCCCCTGCTTGACCCCACCTCACTGGCAGCAAGCAGAGCACAGCTTCACATCACCTCCTCCCAACTTTTCCTGCTCCAACCCAATCTGGTTTGCATTCGTGCAAGAAAAAAGTTGCACAAAGTTGTTCAGAAACAGGCCCCTCCGGTTATTTCCAGCTACTCCAAAGCTGTTCGAAACCCTACACCAAGACCTCCCTGCTCAGCTTTTTCCCTGTTTTTTTGTCCTTGCCTCCACCTCAGTGACAGTGGTTTCTCCAGCACCCTGATTGGATGAACCACAGCCGTGTTGCACCCCAGCATCACCCAGAGCTGCTGGGAGGAGGCAGCAGCGTTTGAAGACCCCAGTTTCCCACCCAGCAACTCCTCAGCCAGGCTGCAGCATGAAAAGTCAAGCCCTGTAGCAACAGTGGCAGCAGGGTGGCAGCAGCAGCTGCTCTATGTTCAAGAAAAATCAGCAAGTTCTCTGCTGACATGGACAGCTTGCTCCCCCAGTTTGAATGCTTCAGTCAGCTACAATATTATAATTATAATATATTATTACTTGTTATTAGTATTATTAAGTCCAAGAATGATTTCACTTCACCACTGCCTCATTACCTGTCACATCACAGCATCCTGGTGTTGCAGGCACCTCTCGCCATTGCCCTGTGGATCACCTCTGCCGCAGCTGACGGACACTGGGAGCTGGTTTTGAGGTGCCTAAGCTAAGAGCTGACAGTGTCACAAGCAGGGCTTGCTGGGCAAGACTTGCTGTAGTGTCTCAGGGACAGGCTGCTGCCTCCAGAGCCCCCATGGTATGATGTGCTTGAGTGTGTATGGGCTGGGGCTTAAGATGCTCAAGGGACCGCAGCACGAGCAAGGCATCCAGAAGAAAGTCTCACCTCTGTCTTTGTCTTTGCCTTTGGATGCCTTTCACCTCCCATCCTGCCTCTGTGTCTGAAAACTCAGCAAAGAAAGCCCGAACTTGCCAAGTCTGGGCACTGATCAAGCAGTGCCTGGGGACCTGCTTGTCTGCTGAGGAGTCCCAGCATCTACGAGTGAGGAAATACTGCGTAACATGATGTACCGAGGGGGCTGCTTCCTTCACGAAGAAGTAAGAAAACACTTATAAAAAACAGAAGTCTGGTGTCTTTCCTGTAGGCAGAAATTGTGCAGATGCTCTGTGCTCCCTCTTTCTCGTGTCCTTTTATTCTGGAGGTTAAGAAATATTGTATTTTTATCTTCTTTGCTGTCTACTCCCCCTTCTTCTTGGCCCCATGCCTCACATCAGTAGCCTTCTCTAATAAATCATGTAGCATCTGCCCTGGCAGTCATTTGTGATCTGATCTTATCTGATGGATCATGTTATTGGAGGGGTTGAGCGAAGCCTGCTCTATTCTCTTCCATGTAGGACAGCTATGCCAGTGTCCTCTGGGAGAGATGCTCCATTCAGGTATTGATCCCATATCAGAGGTATAAGCAGGTTGAAGCAACATTTTCCCACTCTGTGCATGAGCATCCTGGCTCAACACATGGAGAAGGCGTACACAGCTTAAGGGAATAAAACCTCAGGGATTTAAGTATAGGCCTAAGGTTTTACAAGTGCTTGAGTGTGTTTCTGAGCCTGAGGGAATAGTGTTATTGTTTTACCCAGCCTTTATGGGATTGCCATGGTCCAGTGGGAGCAGCCAGACAACTGTGGAGGTTTCCTGGGGCACTGGGCACGTGGCCCTCATGAACTCTCTTTCAGCATTAGTTGCGCTGGGTTTGTCTCTCAGGACAAGGAAAGCACAAGGAAACCTGCATTGGAGATGCTTTCATAGCTGTAACTGTATCGCACATGTTGAAATCTTGCTTTATTTCCAAACGTTCCCTCAATGGTCTGGGGGAAAGAGACTCTCAGCTGCGTCAGAGTGAAAAAAAAAAAGCATCGTTTTTTGGGCCATGTACAAGGAGATGCAAAGCTTACCCTACGGGAAAGGTGTATTTTCATACAGGTGAGACTCCTTAAACGGGCATCTTTATGTAGGGGCTGGACCCCACTGAGTGCTGAGACCACTCCACTCCCATCCAGAAAGGTGCTGGGGTCAGGTTATAGGATTTAGTTCTAAGTTTCAGAAACCCTTTCTGCAAATAAATGAGAAAGCAGCAAAGTGATGTGCCATGTACACATGAGCACACACCCCCCTGGGGAGGAAAAAGCCATCTGAGTTCAGTGGACTGGAGGAGCAGGGGAAACCCCACACCGAGAGGGCACTTCTTGCACAAAAACTCCTTGTTCCTCCTTCTGTCATTTGTGCCACCGAGGCACAGCAGCCTTCTTTTCAATGCTACATGGCTTATACCAATATTTTCCATAATAAAACAATTTTCTTTAAAAGACCATATCAATTAAAATGAAAACATTTTTAAACAATTAAAGCATTTAAAAATATTTCTGAATAACTTTGCATTTGAAATTATCTTTGCTTTTAAAAATTACTTCAGTCCTAATTGAAAATCAGAGAGAAGTTGATTTTCAGAGGTTAAATGACTTGGTAATGGAGTGAAATAACTTTGCTTCAAGTTATACACAAATGCTTCAGGAGAGACAAAAAAATGGAGGTTGGGAGGGTTGCATCAGAAAAATTAAACCAAGCCTAAGATGGGGGTTATGTGTTCTTTTCCTGCAGCACCAGAGGAAGAAGAGGAAGAAGAGGCTCTGAGCATCCCAAAAGTTTTTCTACAGTCAGGGAGTCTTTACCCGGTCACACATGGCTGCTTTCCAGTGCAATAAACTCCAGTGGCTGCAATCGCAACTCCAATCGCCTTTTAAGTGTTTTATCTGCTGTCCTGACATGCATCTTTTATTGCCAGAGCTCTTGTAAAACTGTTTTGAAGCCTGTCCTGCTGAGCACATCCTCAGTTGAGTGGTTCAGCAGTTGTGGCAAGGCGGAACATGTGCTCATGCGCAGGAATGGCAGCCTGTCCTCTGGAAATGATCTTTTGGAAGGGTTTCATTCTTCAGCAAAGGCAGGAGGAATGGGAGAGTTGAACATGTGGACACTCCATGGCAGGACAGATGTATTTAAGGTGTATTAAGATCTAAGAGCAAGAACAAAGTTCATCTTGATCCCCTCCCTCCCTAAAGGAAAGGATGAAAATCAATCATGCCTCCTCCATGGTGAAATGATGGATAATGTCTGTGATAACTTTCCTGGTGAAAGTTATTTGGAGCATCTCTCCTGCTATTGCAGCTGAGATCAGTCCAATGGCTTGAGCTTTAAATTTGGTTCTGGACCAGCAGTGGGGTCTCCTCAGGACCCATCAGCATGTGCAGGCACCATTTGCCTGAGGCCACTGACAATTTTTTAAGTCTTATCTTTTATAACACAGCTCCTCAATCCTCCCTCAGCAGACAAGTTTGCTTCAGAATACTCAAGTTTTCTCCCTCCCACCTGGTGAATTATTTTGGCATTCACAGCCCTATTACTTTCTAGCTTGTGGTGGCCTCTGAGTAAGAAGCTACCACCACTGCTTTGCAAGCCCTTTCATGCTCTTTACACATATCATGTTTTCTTCCGCATGCAATGTTACTGGGCCTGCCTGGTCTCCAGATACTCATGTGCAATAATGTGTATGAAGATGTCTCCTTGCTTCAAGAAGAAAGTGCAGCAAGAAATACCTGTTCTGGCAAGATCCAAGCCCTTCCTGTGGAGTGCTCTCGAGCTATGTGAAGGCACCTCACATGAGGAGGCATTGGCCTCTTCTTCTGGTTATTGTTGGGATTTGCTGTGGCTTTGTCAAGCAGGAAATATTCCAAGGGCATATGAAAATTGTCCCTGAACTTCAGCGCACACTTGAAGCATGTGAATTTTCCTACTGAATACTTTCCTCAGCCACCTCCTTTTGAAATGCCAGCTAATACTGTCTTCAGGAAAAGCAACCCCCTCCCACTGCCTTTAGTGACTCTGTAAGCATCTGCAATGAAGGTGTTAACCAACACGACTAAAAGAATCCACAGCTCATCCTGGGATTGCCAAATCTCTGCATTTGACTAGAAACATGTAGTGTTTTTTGCCAATGTCATGTGTCCGTGGAAAATATCACCCACAATCTGATACCTCAATCCCCTCCCTTACCAGCCTATGAGAGCTACAGCAGGTAGGGGACACAAAAGCATCTGATGAAACACCACATCATGACCTAAAGCACAGGTTGCGGGACGGCAGGGCTGTTCTTGCAGATGCAGCACTGTGAGGAGGGGGAATGAGAAGCCAAACAGCACTTTGGGAAGTGCAAAGCACACCCACTGCTGATATGGTCAGTTGTGCCAGGCTGGCTGCTGTGCAACCTCTGCTCATGCTGTGTGTAAATGGAAGAGCATCCTATTCACTTATGCATGAGCATCCAGTGAGTTTGTGCTTTTGCATCCAAAATAATTTGCACCTGAGTGCTCAATTCATTTATGCTTGAGCACTTGAACAACTTACACAGGAGAGTAAAGGGTCATTAACAAGTGTTCTGTGCATAAGGGAGGGCCTTAGTGGGCAACAATCAACTCATAGCACTCAGTTGGAGAGCTGGAGCAGGAAAAATGAAGTTGGTGACTTGGGAGGACGGAGCTCTAGGGACACAAAAAAACGTGTTGCATTTGTAATGG
Source organism: Cephalopterus ornatus (assembly GCA_013396775.1). Classification (NCBI taxonomy): domain Eukaryota; kingdom Metazoa; phylum Chordata; class Aves; order Passeriformes; family Cotingidae; genus Cephalopterus; species Cephalopterus ornatus. The sequence continues at coordinate 141,508 of VZRE01013686.1, read as the reverse complement.
GCATATATTTGAACTGCTGTAATGTTTTTTCTTGCAGGGACAAGGCCTTGACATTCATAATAGGTGCAAGGGCTGGGGTTTGCAATGGGTATTTGTTCAGACAGCTGTGGCCTTCCTGGCTAAGTGCTTTGCAGGTATGAAATTTGCAATAAATATTGCATCCGGGTTTTTACAACATTAATTCCTCCATCGTGGTCCTCAGGGACAAGGGGTGAAGTAATGAAAAGTACATATATTTAGACTTCGATAATGTTGACCCTGGTATTCTAGTCCATGGTATAAGGGGTGGAGCTTGTAACAGATAACAGTTGAGGCTGTAATGCTGATAACTCACAGACTCTGATTCCCAGGGGCAAGGAGTGAAATTTTAGAGCATATGCAGACACAGCTTCAGTATTAATCCCCCTGTCTGGTCTGCAGGAAGCAAGAGCGAAGCTTGTAATAGTTGTGTATTAAGATTATGATGATGTTGAAAGTAGGGTTGATAAAGGATTTCTGTTTAAACAGCTTTTAAGCGTGATCTTCGGGGAGAGGATTGAGTTGGGCATGAACTGCAGGGATTACTGCAGTTGCCCATGAGCACTAATTAGCCCACACAGGAGCACCCAATAGGTTCGTGCATAAGCAGAATGATCAATGAGTGCATGAGCACCTTATTAGTTCACGCATGAGCCCCCAGACAGTGCCTGCATGAGAACCCATGCCTGGGCAATCCATTGATGTACCCATGAGAGCCTGACTCATTTACGCATGAGTACTCTTTCTGTTCATGCATGAATACTCAAATGACTCACGCATGAGTGCTTGATTAGCTCACGCATGGGCATCCAATTAATTCATGAAGCCACGCCAAGTTAATTTATGCATCGTCACCCAACTGGTTTATGCCTGAACACCCAAACAGCTCAAAAAAGGGTGATGGGAACTTTGTGTGAACTGGTAGTAAAAGAAACAAAGTCAAAACTCCCCAGGTTGAGACTCTTTTACCAGCAATGCTACCGAGCCCTGATCACGCAGCAGCAGCGCAGCATCATGTAGGACCTGTCTCTGGGCCATGGGAGTGAGCTAGAAAGGAGTCAGGGTCAGGTTTTGTCCTGATGGTGATGCTAAGATCGTTGCCTGACATGTTGTGTAAAGGGGCTCCTGCAGTGTGACAGCTGGGGACAGGACCCTTGGGAGTATCCACTTCTACATGCTTTTTTCCCCCCCTCTAAGCAGCTCCCAAGATGAGTTTGGTGGCACATCCTGTGGTCTGAAAGGCTTGACCAACCTCCTCAGCCAGGGAGTAGAAACTTCAGCTGCAGGAAACTATGTTCTTTATACAACAATCTCTGGGGTTTTTTGACTGCCAACTTTTAATTGCTTTGCAGTGAGCACATCAGTAAGAGGTAACCTGTCCTTACCCAGCCACTCAGAAACTGGCCATTGGGCTAAGATCTGAGTTTTAGGTACTGTGGCTTCTAACTCACAGGGGCCAGAGCACCATGGTTGTGGCTGCCTCTGCCCCATAAGCATCTTATGGGAGTCAGCTACTTCGCCTGGGGCTTTCTGCATGGCACAACACAGCACAGGATCCTCCAGCAGTGTAGGTGTTGGGTCACACGGCCACTTTCTTGTTTTCTGCAGTCACATGGAGAGTGAAACTGCTGGCTCAGGCAAATGGCAACCCACCGCTAACCACTGACACCGGCCTCTATTTAGCTGTTTGGATGTTACTGCAGATGCTACATATTTGGTTGTTCTTTTGTTCTGTATTGCATGACCTAGCAAACATAAATAATTGACTGTTGCAGGGTTGAATGGCAAATCATCATCATCACCATGGCTAGGCTTCGCGAACGAAGATAATCAGGTAAGCACAGCCATATTTGCACAGGAAAGAGGCAAAGTAGGTAGTGCCAACTTTGGAGGCATTAAATTGGGTTAGGAACAAACTCAGTAGAAATCCCCATTTATTTCCCTTTGCTTCAGTGTAGACCTGATTCCCACTGATCTCAGATAACTCAGGGGAACGCAGCTTAAGCGTAGCAGAGCACACACTGAGCTTTACAGGACAAATCTCAAAGCTCACACCTCTAGAACCAGGCAGTGTTCAATGCAGACATGGACCCTGGAGGCCAAATCCTTTTTTGGACTTTGCTCCTGGATGCTCCTGGACAGGGAAAACCAGTTTGGTGTGGTTGAGTCTGTGAGTGTCTCTGGCAGAGTATCCAGTTCAATACAGCAAAGCGATGGGGTTCAGACTGCAAGCAGAAGGGAGGAGATATGTGCTTGTGTGCTCTGAAGGGTGCTGAGCCACCCTGATGTGTCCCCTGTCATCCATCCCTGCCTGGCCATGGATGGAGCTGCCTTGCCCTAGCATGGCTGTTTTGGGACTGGTGCTCCAAGAGAAGGATCGCTTGAACCCTCAACCCACCCTGCAGATGATAACACTTTGAGGATGGTATGAAATCTGTGCTCCTCATCCAGCTCAAATTATACATCTTCATCTCACATTCAGGAAAGAATTCTTCTCTCTCACATCTGCTGCCCACCTGGGACGCTGGAAATAAAACCATCCTTTTTCTCTGCCCTTTTCTAATCTTTGTTGTATAGGAGAAGGATGGTGACTTCAAAGCAGAAAGGGCTGGGGAAGCCTAAACTTAGGAAATATTAAAAAATAAATTTAAAAAAGCTTTTTCTCTTCCCAAAGCCTAAACTGAAATGCTTTGCTGTGCTTTTATTTTATTGTTTTTTAAAAGTTAAGCTGCTGCTCTGTCCCAGATAGATGTGAGCTGGCCACAGGGGCTGAACAACCTTTTGCAACGACTGCCCGGCACCAGGATGGAGCACGAGGAGGCAGTGGGCAGGCGGCTCTGCTTTGCATGAGCGCCCTGGTATCTGCTAAACACCCCTCTTATGGCTGAGGTCAAGGAGAGCTGGCAAAAACATTCTCCCTTCCTCAAGCCGGATTTGCAACTGCTCTGCTCCAGGTTTGCCAAGCACCATGGCAGCAAGAGCTGGCAAATCTTTCTCAAAACGAAAGCTCAGTGGGGCTGGATGAAGCTGAGAAGGGTCCTAAATCAATAAAGGTAAAAGAAAGCCACACCAGGGCAGTTACTTTAATGGAAATAAGCTGCTTGATTTTGCCCTTGAAAGTTTATGGTGTTCGGAACAATTGTAAACATGTCAGTGTACATGGATACGGTTTCTATAGCAGCACAGCAACAGTTAAGGGCTTGCTCCCAAACATACCCCAAAGGAAACTAAAAATAGTGTGTCTGTTGGATCAAAATCTGTATACATATTCAGGAAGACGTACAGAAACTAGGAGTTTGTAAGGCTCCATCACCCTTTTTATTTTTTTTTCCCTTTCCCCCCTTTCTGAAAGAACTGGAAGGAGCGTGCTGGATTAAGCAACAGAGCACCCTCCCTGGGAGGGACATGCCCAGTGCTGGCAGTCCTGTCCCCAGCCCTTCCCAGCCCGGACCAAGCCAGGAGGGTGCCGTGTCCTCTCCCCACCCTGACCCAAACAGACCTACCAGTTAGCAGTTGAAGAGATACCTTGTTTTCTCCCCTCTGGTCTGTCCTCATCGTTGCCTGGTAGCAAGCAATGCCTGCATGAGCCTGCTGCTCTGCCACTGTCTCTGCTGCAGCCTGGAAGCCAGTACAGCTGCTGGTTTCCACTGACGGCACGGAGAGGTTTGGGTACACAGCACACATCGTGTGCTCCTTCCCTTCCTCCAGTGCAGCAGGGTTGCAAAGCAGGGTGCGATCCTGCCCCCATCACTGCAGCAGGGTGAGAAGGGCAGTGGCCGTGGGGTGTGGGATCATATGAATTTAGGACTTGGGAAAGTTTACTCTTGCCATTGAAACTGCATCTAAATAAGCTCAGCAAGAGGGGCTGCTCTGCAAAGCAGGACCCTGCTGGGGTAGAAGCGCCCCCACCTTGCTTGGGCAGCCTGGCCCAGGCACCCATGTCCATTTCTAGGATGGCTTTAGCCCACCAGTGCTGTCACCGGCAGCATGTGCCCTGGCAACCCAAGGTCGCCTTTGAAGCAGAGGGAACTGTGCTCATGTGGTTTGGCAGCAGGAAAAAGGCAGTGAATGGCCTTTCTGGGAAGGAGGGTGTGGGCTCCTCAAGAGGAGCATTCAGAAACACTCCTGCGGCTGCATGGGAAGGGTTTGCAGTGACAACATCCTTCTCACTGAGAGTGCAAAAGTCCATTGCATTCCTAAGAGACTGTGTGATGTGTGTCACAGCAAAACCCAAGACGTATAGCAATCAGCCAAAATATACAGCAGATACAGCATGCCAGAGCCAGCACTGAGAAATTTAACTAGATGCAAAGCAAAGGTCTTCAAAGTAGAGATAAGCACTCAGGATATGCCATGGGTAATCTTCTCAAAGAACAGATCTTTACCCCTTTTTTTTTCCATGCACTTTCACACTCAGGAAAATGCCAGTTATAAGGGTTGAATGAAGGAATATTTAAAATCCTTCAAAGGGAAACCATCTCACAGCTTTCTCTTTTTTTTTTTTTTTTTTTTTTTTTTTAAGCATCAGTCATCTCACGACAAAGTACCAAAGATATAATGGCAGTGAAGTGTCCAGCTACCCCACGGCGGTGGTGTTGTATCCAGTGCATCGTTCATAAAAACAGCATCCCACCGATCCTCTCAGGAGAGCTGCAGGCATGTTTCGTATCTTGAACAGCTCTACTCATGCTAAAATGATGCTGCTTTTACAACATAAAAGTTTTGTGCTTTTTATTTTTTCATTAATTACAAACAGGTGCCTTCCTGTGTTTTGAACAAGCATTTCATGCTGCAGCAGTTAATGAGTGACTGGTCCCTGCTAATAAAACCTGCATGAGAGAATTCATTGTGGGCATTAGTTTGCAAAATAATACCTTAATGAAGAAACATTTCAGGGAAAGGCTTTGGGACTGTGGTCAGTATTGGGGAAACTGCTTGCTAGCAGTTTGAAATCATCACCCTCTTCAGCTTTTTGGGGATGGGAATTGGGATCTCTCAGATAAGAGTGACATATGGCATTTAGTGTTGCTGCAGCATCTTTAACTACAAAGCAATAGCATCTCATCTCTCTGTCTGTTTTTATTCTGCACAGCTCAAATTCTTCTGCTTTGACAAACGGTATCACTGAAAGTTTTATCTGTATTCCTAGTAAAATGGGAATCACAAGCTGGAAACAGCACATTAAACCATAAAGAAGGAAAACCAAAGCAGTCGCATCACAGCATCTTTGAGATCTGTCTGAGATTTTGTGATTTTCCTACACTCCAGCCTGGTTTAAGGCAGCCAACAAGGGCAGCGTGTCCATGACAGCGGCCTTGAAGGTGTGGGACAGGATCTGGCTTTGCTCCCTGTCCATGCAGCCCTACGCTTTGAGAGGTGCCTTTTGCTTTGCCCTTCCAGCTGTCCTATCCACTGCCTTTAGGATATGACTGCCCCCAGCATGACCTGAATTTCTATTTGTTTGGGGAAATTGGGCTGTGGGGCAAAAATACCCTTGGGCTGAAGCCTGGTTATGGCATCAGCTATTTGTTTATGCAACAGAAGGTGTAGCAATGACGCCATTCCCAAGGCTACTGGGAAGACGGTGCCATGGACTGAACGTTTTGACTTCACCTGGTCCTCCCTTGCACATCATGCCCTCTCTCTGTTTCTGCTCTGCCAAAGAAGAAAGCTCTCCCCATCCCAAGACATCCAGAAGAAGGTCACACCTATGCTCAGCCAGGGTTAAACTGCAGTTTGGCTTCAGTCTTGCATTCCCAGCCAACTCCGTGCAGGCTACACCAGAGGAGAGCCCAGACACACTGTCTCCCAGCTGATTTTACTCATGGGTTATTTAAAGCAGACACTGATAGCTCTGAAGTCGCAGCAGCTGAGCATGGCCACCAGTGGCTAATGAAGGTGAATGTCAGGAGTCATCATCAAAGTGATTAATATAATTAAACTGAGCTGTGAAATGCCAGTGCCAGCAGCAGAGAAGTCCGTCCGATGGGAGGTTTGCTTCAAAGGATTGAAAACTAGGTGTTTTCTTTGAATCTCCTGATGCACTATCTAGTTTTCCTTTGCATCAGCTCTCTTGCTCTGAGGCAGTCACTGAGCACCACCCGCATCTTGGCAGCTGCTCGTGCTGTGACCATGGACAAGCTGCTTCTTTTTTTTAATTTTTTTATTTTGGTCTCACTTCCCAAGCTGTAAAGCACAGATGAAAATATTTAGCTGCCTACCTGACAAGGCTGATGTGCAGATTAATTAATATTTCTCAAGTGCCTTGAAATTTGCCAAGTATTATTGCTACATAACAACTGTTGCTACGTAGGGAAAATTCCTGCCACCAGATTCAGGCGTGGACACCGCACCTACATTTCCTGGCCTCACAGAGGTCAAAGCCTGGCTTTGCTAAGAGCATGCATCCAAAAACCCTCCTTTTGGCCTCTCTGATGCTTTTCTCATGCTGCTTCTGCAGTTTTTGTTATTCTCTTTGGTACATCAGGCAGTGCAAGACAACACCATCGGTTGCATCTGTGTGCCCCACCCCAAAGCCAGAGGTGGGCAGCAGCTGATCTTGGCACAGTTGGGCTGCACAAGAGCACGGCTCACTCCCATCAGGATTTGCTGGGCTATTGATGCTGGGTGGCCCAAAAGCAAGCCCATCTTCCTGGGTGTTCAGCTGTATTCAGAAACAGTGTCAACACCCAGCCCTGAAAAACTGCATGGCTCCTGCCGTGGAGGCAGCGAAGCAAGGGTGGGTCTGCCAAGCTCTGCGGGCTGTGATACCACACCTTAGTGTCTGCGTGACTCATGAGGCACTCCACAACTGTTTCATTCCTCTTCCCCTTTTGCACAGTTGGGCTATGAGGTTTTAAAAAACAACGTTTCCCCCTCCATTTTCTAGTTTTCCTGCTGGGAAAGCCTTGTTTCCCATGGCTGTAAATCTTGGCTTGGTGGGCCACTGGTCACTCCCGCTGAGGAGCATCAGTGTTGGCAGCACCGATGAAGCAGGTGAAGCTTGGGTTACAGCATTGTCACTCAGACCATCATCAAGACTCAAAGACAACACATGTATTAATAAATTAAGTGTGTCAAGGGTGGCTTCATGATCCTGACTCCAAGGTACTGCTGTCAGTGCCTGCTGCAGCCCCAGATGAGGTGGTCCCATCCAAACTGCCTCCTCTGAGTGGTCCCCAACTGACACAAATTCCTAACCGTGCCAGGGCAATGCTTGAGCTCATTGGCCTGCTCCAAAATGGTGCTGAGGCTCTGGAATGGGTTGTTTTATTGTCACAAACAAGACATATTAGGGGCCATTTATCACCAAGCCATTAGAGGCCATTTGGTGATGGGGTCCTGACAAAGACCACCAATGTTGGGTTGAATGGTGTCGCATCTTCCTGAGGATGATGCTGGATGCAATGGAACCATCAGAGCATTTGCTAGGAAGGTGGGATGCTTGCTCCTGCTAGTGAGCCTGTGCTTTCACAGCTCTGATTCATGATGGGTTGCAGCAGGCGGCCATATCTTAAGCCTGCAGACATGAGCATGGGATGTAACATTCTGGATACTATTCAGAACAAGGCTTTTTCCTCAACAGTACCTCAACGATTTCCTGCAGGGGAGCCCGAGTAAAACTCAGGGGCTGAAGGAGGGAAATTTTCCCAGGTGATAGGACAAGATCATACCAAATGAAGTTCAGTGACAGTAAATGAAAATGAAAGTGCATTGCCAGGAAATGTTTTGATCTTTTAGGTGAAAGCAAGTCTTGACTCCAAAATTCAGCAGTGACCTTAAAAGCAAAGAGAAATCCCAAACCAGTGGTAGGATCCAGATGTAGACCCCAAGAAAGGGGCAAACACAACAGGTATTGGCTGGTCTAGAGAATAAAGACCAAGAGCTGCTGCTAGACCTGTCCCATAGGACCCCTAAATTGAATGAGGAAAACAAGCGATTCGAAATGTTTGGCATACAACCCTTGAAGCCCAATGCCCAACACCTCTACAGTTGTTAGAGAGAGGCCCTTCAGTTCCTCTCCCAGAGAAGTTACCCACATCACTGGTGGTGTCTGGGCCTCCATTCCAATGCTGCTGGAGATGCCCAGAGGAGACCTGGTAGGTCCAGTCACAGCCAAGCCATTGTGGGACTCGCCGAAGTCACCTCTCAACACCCAAAATGGGTTGAAGGGTTGAAGGTGGCTATGCTAACCTGGCCCTTGAGAGGCTTTTAATCAGGTCCTGCAAATCTCCCTTGAGCAAACCTTGTTTTGACAGAGCCTGTGGTGGCCTCCTTTCTTTTAGCTTCTTCCTTGGACTGCCAGACTTCAACCATCCAGAAAACACTGTGTTAATCATACTGTTCGAGTGGGAAAGCCGAGGAAAGAGTATTACTCTGTTACCACGCAGCCAGCTCATGTGGCTTAAATCATAGCTACAACGAACAGGCCTTCTGGCATATGAGTTCTAGGCAGAAAGCAGAGGATTTTTTCCATGACATGCAGAGGGGGAGAAAAAAAAAAGCTTTGGCTGCCTGTACTGAATGCAAGCAAAAATATATATACATCTCTGGTTTAGTGTGTTTTTGTGGGATTCAAGGACTCAAAAACTGCTTTGTTTCTTCGACCAACCCATGGTTAGACAGCATGGACTTAGACATAGCATAGACTGGTCTCTAAGTGGTAAATTGGCAAGGTGACAGTGGCTGCTCCTCTCAAAGGAGGGTATGAGATGAAAGGCTGAAACATCTGGATGGATGTGGGTGCTATGGGTGTCCCCACTGCTTGCCAATCCTTTTAAAATATGGGTAAGGGACCATCTCAGCATGTCCATTGCTCACTCTCTTGTGCTGGCCCTAAATGCTCATGATGTTCCAGGCCAAGCCCCTTCATTTTTCTCTGCCTCATAAGTAGTTTGGGCTGTAGAGGTCATCTATGAACTGGACTCATCCTATGGGTGCTGGGAATACTCACATGCTGATGTCTATGTACAGATTTTCTTATTACTTCACCCTCCAGACTGATATAACAGCTCTAACGAGCAACACATGGTGTTTTCATTCCACCTAATTAAAGGCATTTAAATATGCCTTGCTAAACTAACACCTGCCTCCTCCATTTTTCTGGTTGTGTTGTGGGTTGGGTGAGGGGGAGTTGCTACCCTGTCCTCTTCTGTGGGAAAATGCATGGGGCTGATGTCCTTCCAGATGACAGCTTCAGAGGTCATGTCTTAGAACAAAAAAAAAGAAGAGGAAAAAAAAGACTTTGATTTTGGGAGTGAGTGTCTGGAAAAGCCGAGATGTATGTTTGCGTGGTCCCCGGGAGGATCACTTCGATGTTGAGCAGCAGCCAAGCACTTTCTCCCATCTGAAAAACCCAAGAGATGCAGCTGCGAGGTTCTGGTGGAGGGCTTACTGCACCTAGTAGGGTACAGTTGGTGGAGAAATCCCTGCAAATGGTGGACAAACTTTCCCTCTAGACACACATTCCAGGAAAAGCAATGAAATACATACCAGAGCCCATGGGGTGCAATCCCATCCTCATTGAAGCGACAGCGGGAGGCTTCATGGTCTGCTTAAATTCCTCTTTTGCAGTTGTCTTTAAAGGGAGGTCCTCTGAAAGGACTGCAGTTTTTGTCCCATATCATTAACTAACGTATGTCAGGGGAATTCGTATATGTCCATCCAGGGTGGCTGACTGCTGTGCAACTGTCAGCAGCATCCTCACTGAACACCATGCTGGTATCACAGCTCCATCCCTCCCTCCTCTCTGCTGTTATGAAGTGCTCCTTGATTTTACAGCTCTGCAAATACACTTTGAGAGGGTAGATGTTTGTTATTAACTTAAAGCAAATTACATTTCTAAGAACTGGTGGAAGAACGTAATTTAATTGGCGTACACGATCATCCTGATTGATTGCGGATGATTACACAGCCACCCCTTTGCTCTGCTTAAGTGGAGTGCAGGTGCAAGTGCACACCACTGGGCACGGCAAAGAAGGGATCAGCTGCCAGGCTCAGGGTGCTTCAATTTTTCTACCACGATTTGATGTTGAGCCCTTGATGAACCAAAGTCTGAGTGTGTAACAAGTCAAAAGAATTAGCACTCTCCTTTCGAAGAATCCAAAACCCGACGATCAGGCCGATGTCTGTGCTCTGGGTTACAGCCTTGTGTTTGACAAGCTCTGACCTCGTGTCCATCAGAGCTGCATATTAATTTCCTTAACCCTTCCAATAAGGAATTCAGCATTGACTTGTAATCTCAAATATTTTCACGTGACTGACTAATGACTTAATCAGAGCTCATGGCACTGAGCCACAGTGATTACCCACACAGGCATGAATTGCAGCTTGTCATGGCACCAGCACCTGCCCAGCACCCTGTCATCATGCTCAGTCCCAGCAGCATCAGTCCCTGATGACGTTTGCTTGGGTATAGGTTTGAACCCCTTTGAATCTTATGGGCTGGATGAGAAAGGTGATGCGAGCTTCTGTTTTGCAACCTGGGGAGACAGCTGGTTCAGACAGACATGAGGACACCCCATGGGGACATGGTTTCTCTTCTAGGAAGGAGGGTTTTGGGGAGGACTTGGTGAAGTATGCTGGCAGGTTGAACATGGCAGCCCAGGTCTAGAAGATAATCTAGGCATGGCCAGGAAATGCACTGAAGAGGAGTTTTGGACCAGCCAAATGCTTTTGGGGTCACAGACAGTTTAGCAGCATGACCCTGAGCACAGCCAAGCCACTCTGGATCGGGATTGTTTTATTTAATAACATAGACACGAGCAGTGAGGTGTGAATGAACTGTTGCTGTTGGGGCCATATCCACAGAAACCTGGCCAAGAGCCATCACTATTTCTTCATCACTGCAGTGAGATCACAGGACCATACGTGTTCTGATGGTAACATTAGAGAGGACCGTGTGTCATTTTGTTTTGCATCTGACTCAGAGAGCCTGTTCAACACGAACACTGGAACAGTATGTGGTTGTCAGAAAACAGAAAATAGTCATTTAAATATCAAAGATGATTTCAGAGCTCCACTTTGCTGAGTTACATCTCCCAGTTTCAATGTTGGGAGGGAAAAAATGGTGTGAAATGAGGTGCATCAGGAAAGGTGATGTTCTGCCTACTCTCCCTTCCCCAACCAATCATCCGTGGTGCTGGGTCACCCCAGGCCAGCTTGACTCCCCCAAAAGATGGAGTCTTTCATGTTTCAGCTCCCTGTTGTCTCTCCATGGAGTGGTACAAGCTTATGGTACAAGGGGACACAGCAGGATCAGAGGGAAAATCAGCCCCCAGGCTTCCTGCCAGCAAGGAGCTCAGTTCTGAAGCCCAGTTTTTTGCACCAGCTTCTCCAGACCTCTGGGCATGTTGTAGAGGGCTGTAAGCCTTGAGTGGTGATTGCTCTTTTTCCATAGCAAGGGACATGTGTTACATATAAGGAAATACCAAAAGCAGTCACCAAACTCAACTGTTTCCTTTTTCTTTTCTTTTTTTTTTCTTTTTTTTTTTTTAAAGTAGGGAAATAAAAGCTTTCTGAAAACTGTTTCTACTACAAGAGGAATGCTTTGTAATGCTGATTTGTCTCTTAAGCTTCCTCTGAAAGTCTTTGAGAAAGAAATGAACCCTGAGGCAGGATAGAGGGAAAAGGGAACTGGGAGCAGGGCTGAGCCAAGGGGTTGTGCGAAGAATAAACTGCTTGCATGGATATAAGAAGGGATGGAGACAATTCATGAAACAGAAGTCCATCGTGACGGTGTTAATTTAGAGTTAAATAAAAGATGGTCAGCAATGGGACACAAGCTCTGGTCCTGCTGTGGATGATGTGGATGATCTGCCAGGACAGGGCCAGGCTCAGCACTGGCATTGCTGGCACCCGGGACTTGTCCCAGAGACAGCAGGGACAAGGCTGCAGCAGGGATGCTGAAATACTGGAAATCTCTCATGGTCATTTCATCTTCTGCAGGAGGGTGGCATGGCCAGGCAAAATCAGGAAGGAGCCACCCAGGAGTCAAAGTGACAAACCCATCAGATACTACAGAAGAGTGCAGTGTGTGACAGTAGGCTGGAGCAGTTCTTGGGAGCTGAATGGGACCCCATTCAACATGGCAAGAGGCACTGTTTTTTGTGGCAGGATGTGAATGTCAGGGGCAAGGCTCTGTAGTGTGAATGCCAAGCTCATCCTCTCCCCAAGATCAAGCTCTTCCCAGGCTCTCTTCAACATAGTCTATGTCTGCTTCTACCAGCTGTACCTAATTCCTATATGGCTTAGTAAAGTGAGCATGGGATGGCAGCATGAGGTCTTCCATAATCTAGCCCCAGTGTGCCCCAGGCATAATATTCACCTCTCCACACCTCAGTTTCCCTTAGTAATTTGGATAATAATGAGATCTATTACCACTGTCATGTTACATCACATGTGTGGCAAGTGATTCATTACACGTAAAGCTCTGAGCACGTCAGGCAGCACACAGGGGTCAGGCAGCGGCGGGCTCATCCCAGTGTGATGCCTGTCTGTGACTGTGGTGGCTTTCCACCTAACCCTCACCTTCTTCACCATCCCATTTCCCTCAGCTTTTGCCCACCATCCCAGGAAAGGAAGTGCATGATCCCTGGGATGAGAGATATTACTTCCACCCAGGTGGGACTCAGCAGGCTTTCGGTGTCAGAGCCAATGCCAGGAGCTTCTCCACCCATGCCTCCGCACTGCCGTCACCTGCCACTCATCTTCCACGTGCCTGCACATGTGCTTCTTACTCCCTGGTGGCTGAGTCCCATGGGAAACAATATCTCCAGCAGCTTTGGGGATGTGGGGTATGCTCCTGCTCCAGGCTGAGGGTATGACTTGCCCCATAGTGAAGGGTTGGGGGATGCCGGTATCGGCAGCTCAGCAAAGAGGAGATTAAAGGACGCCTCTATCAGGGGGCTGTAAATACATGGGTTGGAAATACCGCAGAGATAATGGGCTGTCAAGTGCAGAGAACAAGGTTACAACAAATCCAAAGGCCAACGAATAAACACTCTCTGGAGAGTTCAGTTTTAACACCGGGCTTTGTTTGAATCAGTCACCAAAAGTGGGAGTAAGTGGATTTACCATCGGGACTATTTTTATCTCAGGTATCAGTGCTTCTTCAAAAGAAATACTGCCTTTGAGGCAAAAGCTATTTTTGGGATGTACAGGATTATGCCAGAGGTCAGGAGGAATGGTCACCCTGACCCTTTTGTTGTTATAATCTGGGAGCTGTGAGTTATATCTCTTAATCTCTCCTTAAAAATCCCAGGGCCAATGAAACTCAGGTTAATGACTAGTAGAGTTTACACAGCACGGCATCACTAATATTCCTAACCCTGGATAATTGAGCAGCTCATGGTATGATGGCTATAGAAGCATCTCCATTGGCTTTGTGAGTTGTGCTGGAGCAGGACCATGTTGTTTTCTGAGCGATGTAGTGGTAAAAGCTCCCATTTTCCTTAAAAATCTGTTTCTTACCATGTACATGAAAAAAAAAAGGTTTGAAGACCACATCCAGACTGTGTTTTCTCTTGAGCTGTGGAAAATATAGAACAAAATCAATTAATATAGTCTTCCCATACATGGCTAGAAGGGTCTTTGAATTGAAATTGTATTTCAAGGTATATATTTCAACAATATGTTTTGTCCAGCCAAATACTCTTGGAGAACCACTACAATAGTCATCATTGGCAGTACTGCTGGAGCAGCCCGTGATGCAGAGCAATCTTCCTGCCTTGCTTGAAGTAGATTTTTATGTATTTATTTAAGCCCCCATACACACATAGCAAGACATATCCGGGAGGATTGTGGCAACATCAGCTCTGTATATATATGCCTGTGTGTATACACACATATACTTGCATATATATAGATGTAGGTGTTTTTATACACATACACATATGTACATACACATTTGCATATACACACATGTGTATGTACATACATATATCTATATATAGATATATATACATATATGGATGTATATACACACACGTCTGCACACACAGAACCATAGAATGTTAAAGGGTTGGAATGGACCTTAAAGATCATCTACTCCCAATCCCCTTTCTGCCATGGGCAGGGACACATCCCACTGGACCAGGTTGCTCAAGGCCTTATCCAACCTGGCTTTGAACACTTTCAGGGATGGAGCAACCCTCCCTGGGCAACCTGTTCCAGTTGAGTTTATGTTCAGAGTAAAAAATTTCTTCCTAATATCTAACCTCAATTTCCCTTCTTTTGGTTTGTGCCTATTACTCCTTGTCCTATCACTACAGTTCCTAATGAAGAATCCTTCTCTGGCTTCCCAGTAGGTCCCCTTCAGACACTGGAAGGTTTCTATGAGCTCTCCATGCAACCTTCCCTTCTGCGGGCTGAACAGCCCCAACTTTCTTCGTAGGGAGGTGCTTCAATGCTCTTATCAACTTCGTGGCCCTTCTCTGGACTTGCTCCAGCAGTTCCATGTCCTTCCCATGTTTGGGACCCCAGAACTGGTTGCGACACTCCAGGGGGTCTCACAAGAAAAAGTAGAGGGGGCGAACCACCTCTTTCTACCTGCTGGCAACACTCCTCTGGATGCAGCCCAGGATTCAGTAGCTTTCTGGGCAGCGAAGTACATAAAAGTACAGATACCTACACAAGGGTGTGTGTGGCTCTGTGGGGACAAATGAGGGTGTGTGGATCTGTGGGGACACAAAGGGGTGTGTGGATCCGCGGGGACACACACAGGGGTGTGGGTCTGTTGGGACACACAAATATGTGTGGATCTGTGCAGACGCACAGGAGTATGGATCTGTGGGGACACCCACACGCACAGATGTGTGGACCTGTGGGGACACACAGGAGAGTGGACCTGTGAGGACACACCCAGGGATGCCGATCTGTGGGCGCACACAGGGGTCTGCTCACGGTGGGGGGAACTACAAGTCCCGTCATGGCGCGGGGCGGGGGCGGTTCCCGGGCGGGTGCCGCCCCGCCGGCGGGGCGCGCGGGCGGG
>VZRE01013686.1:97803-125749 GCA_013396775.1 Cephalopterus ornatus | reverse complement strand
GGGGGAAAAGTCGCTCAGTACTCGGTCAGCGGGGTTGTGTTGAATTCGGGGGATGTTTGTTTTTTGTTTTTTTTTTTTTGGCGGCAGTGGTGTTATATATATTTTTTTCGGGTAGGAACAAGTCCCCTTCTCTCCCCCACCGAAGTCCATTGATCGCAGCCCCCCGTGCCGGAGCGCGGAATGGGAGCAGCACGCAGCCGGGTGACAACAAAACAAAGGGAGATTTTGTTTGGCTGTCGTTAACCTGCAAGATCTTGGTGGGAAAGCTTGCTCCTTTTTTTTTTTTTTTTTTAATATCCCTCCCTCTTCCAGATCTGATGTTGTTTCACTCTGGAAGAATCCAGATAGTCGGTAGGTAAGTTGTGTCCTTTTCATTTTAAGCTTCTTGGGGGAATCACAGGGTTTCTCTCCCGTCTCCCCAGCCTCGGCTCTTTTGTGAGCAGCCTGCCATCCAGCGCAACTTGTGTCCGGTTTTTCTTTTCACTCTTGTTTTCACCTAGTTAAATAATGCGTTTTCAGGAAGATCTAATAGGAGGGGGACATTTCCGCCTGTAACAGCCACGGAGAAGATTTTCTGAAGGCAGGGGAGAGGAAGAGCAGTTGTGTTTTCAGCTGAATAATTTTTACCTCTTAAAGGGTATATTTTAAAGCACTTAAACGTTTTTATACCGGAAGCTTTCCCCCCCGCCCCCCGCTTTGTTTTTGTTTTAATTACCTCCTCAAAAATTGCAGCTACTTCACCTCTGCAAAAACGCAGCTTCTGGAATACATGGAAGCAAAATGCAGCGTGGCTGTAACGCTCGTGTTTCTGGCCTTAAAGGCCACCTTTTTTTTTTTTTCCCCTGATTTGCTGGGACTCCTCTGCGTTGACAAAACACTACTTGGCGAGGAAAATCACAAAGCCTTTCAGCGAGCCAGTGCTGGGGCTTCTGCATCTGAAGGATGATGGGTTTATTTTTTCCATTTTCAACGCGTGTGGGGGGCGGGGGGAGACCCGGGGAAGAAAAAAAAAATAGGCCGTTTCCGGTTTCTGTTCAGCAGCTTTTCGTATGTGTCTTTTTTTTTTTTTCTTCCCACAAAGAAACAGCCAAATGACCTGTTGATGATACATCTTCGGTTGCTTTTTGTTCCGAAAGGTGCCTGTAGGTTAGTGGATGTGAACAGGCTGCTGGGATTTTCGTTTCTGTGTGTCTCGTCGTGTGGCTTTGTAATGTTTTAGGCCGACAGTTTTGGAGTGAGTAATGTAGAGGCAAAGTTCAGACGTCTGCCTGGGATATTCCCCCTTCTCCTATCCCCCACAGTCCTTTCTCCCAAGAAAAAGCCTGGGTTTTTTTGAAAATTGAGCACTGGTAGTTGGAAAATTAGACTCTTTTAGTGCTGCGTAAGATAAGTGTCCTAACTCTTTGAAGTCGTGTGAATGGCCTGGCAGGAAGCTTTAGGAATGCAATAGGCAGCTACTGGGTACCTTAAGCTTCAACTTCTCCTGTTTCAAATGAATTAAACATGTAGGAGCACCTACCTTCTGCTGAGTAAAGTCCTGTGAAGTGTGTGCCTCATGAATGTTTCCATTCTTACCAAACACCGAACTGTATTTCTCAACACAGCAGGTCACTGTGCTAGTGTTCATTTTGGAAATTAAAGTTTTGAGTAACTACTAGTATTTCAGTTAGAGCAGAACTTAATATACTATCTCTGCTATGACGGTTTTGTAATTTGGTAGCAATGCTGGTTTCTATTAAGAAACTAAGCATGGAAAATAGGATCCTTTGACTTCAGGATTTATAGCTGATGTCTGTGTTTGTCGATGTGAAATCATCTGCTCAAAGCCAGTGGTGTTTAAAACTCCTATTCATTTGGAAGGAACTAATTACAAGTATATTTTGATATAAAATGTCTTTTCAGACAGGAGCTCTGGAACCTGGGAAAACCCAAAGCTGTTTGTAGATGCTAATCCGTGCCCTGAGCTAAAAAAGGAAGAATGAGGGTGTTTCATGAGAAATCAGTCACCTTTAAGTGCATACTTGTAAGCAAAATTACACAGCTGATTAGCAATTCCTGCTGGATGCCAGTAGTTGGAGGTACTTGTTGCTGCCTTGCTGGTCACTGTGTACCTTGCTGGTTAGACTGTAAAAGTTTTGACTGAACATCAAGAAGAAAACGTCCAGCTCTTTTGCTTCCTAGGCATTCATTCCTTAATCTCCAGATTCACAAGCGTGCTGACAGTCTGTCAGAGGAAGTGACAGCAAAGAGATGGTATAGGAAGTAGGTCGAGCGTCGCTGAACACTGCTGAGAGAGTTTCAGTGGAAAAAAGTAAGCATGTTTCCATCTGATCTAGTTTCTGTGTCCTTTCAATCTGCTGGTTAGCAAGATGCACCACTAAGTGTCATACGCCTGCTGTAGTTCCCCAGTTCTACTGAAATTAACCTTACATCCCTAATCAGGCCCGGTTAGTCTACCTGGATGAAAAGATTCATGGGGAAGAAGGTAAAACAACAGTTTAATGGTGAGAAATCGTGTCAGTTGAGTAAAGCTGAAGTGGTTCTGTGTTGCCCAGGAGGCCGTGGGCAGCTCGTGGGGTGAATTTCCCTCTCCAGTGGATGGTTGGGGGTGGGCTGTGACAGTAGGGTAGCATCATGGCACATTCTTACTGGCCTTGATGTTTTGCAGTGGATGTAGCAATTAATAGTTACAAGTGATTGTGTTTCTTGTTTAAGACGTTTGAATTGATGTGTTGAAAAGCCTGCTTTTCAAGTTAAAAGAGATGGAAGTTCTTTGCCATGCTAGAAATCCTCCTTACATTAAAAAAAAAAGGCAAGCTCTACCCTTGTAGAGCAGCAAAAACTCTTGACAATAACTTGATTTGCGGAAAAATTACAGCCTTGCACTGAGAGTATGTTCTTTTACAAATATCCTGTATTTATATTGATTTGAAAAGAAGCCCTTGCTTCAAGTAGGAAGAGGTTCTTCAGTGCTTTGCATGAGTGAGTGCACAGCTTATGGGCTACTTAGGTAAGCCCTGTGCCATGGACTGTTTTGCTGACCCATGTGACATGATTTGGAGCACCAAATGTTCCTAACTTCTCAAAATGACCTTTCTGGAATAACCCTGTAGTAATGAATGTGAAATAGTTGGCTGGAATCTACAGGCTTTACAGGAAAAGTCTGTTGTCCCCTGCTGGCACCCTGTGCTGAAGGTAGGTAATCATCAATACCAGTCCTGCTCCAGCACCATCCTCCTGGCTGGCATGTGAGGTGGGAATGCTGTGAGGTGACATTGTGGGACGTGGGCTCAAGTGTGAACTAGTCAGCAGCTCGTTTGATTCAGACTGAATGCAGTGCCTGGATGGAAGTGTTTAGTTAAGGATTGATGGTATTCCCTGGAGCTTGCCATGCAGGAGCACAGTTCAGTTCGTGAACAGGTAATAAAAGTTAATCTGCTGACCTTGTTTTTAATCCACGCTGCTGAATTTAATCATAGTGACTTGACTGCCACTCGTGGTACTTATGTAAATGCTGAATTTTGGGCTTGAATCTCTCACTCGAGAGCGGAGTGGACTAAACCTTGCTGCGGTTTCAGGATTGGGAGTGTCCTATAATTTTACTCTTCTAGTTAAAGGTCTATTGCAGTTTTTAGATTAGGAACAGTCAAAACCTCTACTCTGGTCTGGTAATTATATTCCTTTTGGGAAGAGGATCTGTTAAATTCACACTCACTTTCCTTGTTCACCAGTAATGTGTGTTGTAGAAGACTTGGGATTTGTGTCATGTTGGCTCAAAATGCTCCTGATTTCCCTGGAAGTTGGCTGTACAGCTATGTCAACCAGATGTTTTCCTGTGCCAGCCCTGTTTGTAGCAGTTAATTGCATAAATGTGTTTTTAGAAGGGAGAAAAGCCTTCCTTGTGAGAAGTGTTTTTAATAGTACAGAGATATTTGTGCTGAAGAGGTGCTGGTCTGGCTTTATTAGGGTAGGTTTATATGTGTGAATGGCAGGAAGGGATTGAAAGGCTGAAGAAGACTCAAACCAGAAGTGATGTCTAGAATACTTATTAGGATAGTTGATAATATGAATAGCTACTAGGTACTGGTGTTTTGTGGATTGACTGAGTTTTAGAGTGAGTGGGATATATAAAAAAATACTTTGTAGGTACTTGAAAAGTAGTGGTTTGAAGAAAGTCAAGTAGGATTCTTTGGGGGATAGTTTCTTGGAGCTAGAACTTGAAAAAAATATTAGAAAAAAACCCAAGAAAACCCCAAAACAACTAAACCCAGAAAATTAATAA
This sequence comes from Cephalopterus ornatus, assembly GCA_013396775.1. NCBI lineage: Eukaryota > Metazoa > Chordata > Aves > Passeriformes > Cotingidae > Cephalopterus > Cephalopterus ornatus. The sequence goes on along the minus strand of VZRE01013686.1, from coordinate 121,467 downwards.
AACACAAAACCCTGCCTAGGCAAACTGGTCTTTTAAGTAGACCACCATCAGTGTTTTTTTCCGTTCCATTGCCAATTGATTCATCTACCTGGATGTACTTGTATTTCAAGTTTGCAATGGTTCTGCAACTACGCAACCCTTTGGGCTTCTTTACAAATGCTTAAAAATATTCTTTTCTGAGCTGGGATACCTATTTTCCTTAATTTATGGACAAGGTGGGGAGTAGAGATTGAATTTGAAAGCACTGGTTTGTCTTCTGTTAAAAAGAGTGTTAAGATTTGACACTGGTCAAGTTCAAGGCCTACAAGAGTTTCTGAAGGCATTGTAAGAACAAACTTAAGTGATGTGATTTGTCCTTTTTGTCTCCTCAGTGTTTCTGCTTAACTGTCTGAATGGAGTAGTGAGCAACTGGGAAGTTGCAGCTGTTGGGTTAGTTTGTCCCTGCCAGCTTGTCCTCTAAGGTGGTGACCCCTTGTTGTGTGCCAACAGCACTAATGGCTTAATTGTTCTTGGGGTCGGGGCAGTCAAACTGGCATTTTTAGGTTAGATGGAGCTTGAGATATTTCTGTCCAGCTGGTCATCTTTGCCCAGGAATTGATCAGCCATGTCTGGGACAGCACACAAGGCACCCAGGTGCCTTGTGTGCTGTCCCAGACATGGCTGATCAATTCCCATTAGGAATGGGAACTAGTGTACCCATGTAAGCTGCACATATGGCCCCCTTAAACATTGAGTCCATCAGGACTCTGTAAGTTAACATTAAACTAGTAGCAAAATTAGGGTCAGAGTTCCATGTGTTTGTAGTTCCTTTTCTTGTGTTAAGATCATACCTCTCCTACAGTTACAGAGCTGACCCAAAGTACCCCCTGTCTCTGCTCTCAGTTCATTCTGCCTTTCATAGTCTAACAGTATTAAAGAGTAAAGACTTGATTTTAAAGTCATACAGGCTTGAGTACTTCATCTGTGTTTTCTTTGTCCTAAGACAGATTATTTGTGTGAAGTGATAAAAGTGGTCCCTGGAGAATTTCTGCTAAGAAATCTCAAGGCTCCTCTTCTCTTTAAGTGTTAATATGTATACTGAGATTTTTGTCTCATGCTTCCTTGATATTCTTTCCACTTATCTGAAGCAGTTGTAGTTCAGTGCAATATTTTTACAAGAATAAATATTACCTTAATCGTGGCTTAACACAAGTTTCAACTTGGAAAATCAGTAATGATTCTTTTGTCAGATCATACAGCTGAATAATTTATTTGGTATGTGGTTAGGGGTAAAAAACCAAAATATATCATACAATGGAGGCTTACTACAAGTAATTTGTTTACTTTAAAAGAACTTGTTGCTCATTTTCCTCCTTTAATGCACCTCTTGGGATAAACTACTAATTCTAAAAATATGTCAATTCTGCTGTTTCACACTAATATTTTTTTTCTTTGTTTGGCTTGGTTTACGTTTTTCCTGAGCCACTTTAAATACTCTGAGGAATGCTCAACATGGAAGAAAACAAATGCATGTAGATATTTGAGTTGCTGTATTTTAAGGTTAGCAGAAGATGACTTTGAACTTCTGTTCTGCAGTGAAAAAGAGTAAAGTGGCTTCAGCCCTACTAATGTTGGAGGTAGGGTATCCTCTGCAATTTGGGTTTGAATCTGAGTCCTTTCTGCTGGACAGGTGCTCTCTTTTGAATTTAGGAAAGAAAACGTAGCATGCTACAGAATCTGCTGATAGAAATTGGGAGGGTTTCTCCTGTGTAGGAAACCACAGTTGTTGACTATTAATGTTTTAGAAGCCGGAGTTATGGACTGTGTAGTCAGTACTGCTGTTTTCCATTTTCATGATCAAACTTTCATGGTAATTAGGTTTCAGCTCTAGGAACGCTGCCTTTAGAACTCCACAAAAAAACGTGATGCCCACAAGTGGCATGAGCACGTTGGCTGTCCAGTTGAATAGGGGAGAAGATAATAGTCAAACTGTAAAACAAGTCATTGTGGTAACACTTAACTTCAACACCTGCTACTTATGGGGTTATTTATTTTATGTACTTTCAGTAAAGAGCTGTGAGAGATCCAGCTCAAATTGCCTGAAACTTATGGGGACAATCAGTAAAAACTGCTTTTTAACAGGGAAAAGATCTAACATTTTTTCAGTTTTTCAGGTAGGTAGCACAGAGACCCAGGAAGCCCAGAAGTAGCCAGTGTTTCACTTGTTCTCTTTCGCATGTGACAATGTTGGGGCAAATTTGTGATGGTAGTGCTGACACTTCAGGTAAGGGCTGCTTCCTGCTCCAATCTGCTGTCCTTGTGCCTCTTAATATGTTTATGTACATATATATATATGTACACACCATATATATTTATGACTATGCACTCCGTACCCTGGGATTAGCAGACCAAGCTTTAGACAAATTATATTGTAAAGCATATTAGTCTGAAGACAGCTGGTCACCCCTTTGTGCTTAGATGACTTTCACAGCCGAGTCATTGTCTCTTGCTTCCTGCAGAAGGTGGGTCCATCATACTGAATCTTTGGGGTTTTGGGGGGGTTGTGTTTTTTTTTAATAATTAATAGAGTAATTACTATGCTTCTGTTAGCCTACATCAATTGTCTTAGTATTTGATGCTGTACATGGTGTCTGTGAAATGTCATTTCAGTAGAGTTTTCCCTTTCGGTGCAGCACTAGCTGTTGCCTGTTGGGTGAGATTTCTGTAAACTACTCAAGATTGTTCCAGAAGGCTGGAGTGTACCATGGTGAGGTATCAGCTTGGTGAGGTTTTTTCTCTTGTCTTTTCTATAAGATGTGATGTATTACTGTGTCAAGGCCATCGGCCACCTGCTGAAATTGAGGAGCTCAACTTGATGATGCAGGCATATAAATGCACAAGTAGCTTTTATTTTTATGCATTTCTTTTCTTGCATGTGTGTAATTTTACAGTCAGTGCTGTGGCCAGTGTATTAGCTTTGTCTGAGGGTTTCTGAGCAGCAGATGTGAACATAGAGTAGGTTCTTGTACCTCTCACTGCTGGCTGAGAAAGGTCAGGATGCTGTAGTAGAAAGTGTGGGCTTATAAACCACTTGTGACTCAGATACAGCAACTGCTTTTGAATTTCTGTGCCAGTATATATACACTATTACATTTTTTTCCTCACTGAAATAAGCATGCATATTTCAATGTTCTGAGAAATGCACAGATAGCAAGAGAAACGTCTACCTCGAGAGGGAGGGTGTTACAAGCATTTTTCCTGCCATCTTTCCCTTACTCTGCAACTTTGGGGAGGGGCTCATTCAAGTTGCAAATATCTAAACAGGAGCAGAGGTAGGGGCCTCATCCAAACAAGATGTTAACCCCTAAAGCCAAGAGACCTGTCGCAGGAAGACGCGAAGAGCTTATTTATTATGCCAATAATCACTTGTCTGGTGCATTTCAGTCTCTTAAGAGTCCACAATACCAAGTATTGTAGGCATGCTGCTATTACTTTATAGCTGTTAATGCGGAGGAGTAACAGTCAGATTAATCTGGCTGCTTCTAATATTTCAAAACCTCAATCATCAAGAAATAGCAGCTTTAAAGATCCCGGTAGTGTTTGGCTTACATGTAGAGTGAGATAACATGAGAAGTATCTTGCCTTGCTTTTGGGCTGGTGTGAGGTGTAGCATTGCATGTTTCCTCTTCTCTTGCTGTATAGTTTCCCAAGGCAGGGTTCAAGCTGAAAGGTAACAAAGCTGGAATTGTGCTCCACTCTCCTGTCAAACGAGGAGGGAACTCTGTCTATGGGAGGTGACAGGCAGAGGAACCTGTGTGCTGGGATGATGGATGATGTCTCCAAAGCCCCAGATGGCTGTTAGCCTTGTCTTTTTTTTTTTTTTTTGGTCCTTATTTTAATGAAGGTAGGCAACTCACAGGTGTGTTGATGCTTAATTTGTTAATGTTTGGGGGCTGCTACAGAAATGCAAATTAGTCTTCAGTTACTAATCAAATCTTGCTCTGCTCTGAGGGATGCAAACTAATGAAGTACCAACAAACCTGAAGGTGGATGAGAAAACTGATTGTGCAGCATGAGTTCCCTGAGTCCACACTTCCCATTTTTTCTGCTTTCACTCTGTTGGATGTTCAGTAGTGTCAGCATGACCAAGGGCCAAGGTACAGAGCTTATGTTAGACTCAAGCCTGTGTCTGGAGTATGGGGAGGTATAACATGTGTTTGTAACCTTTGTCACAAGTGGAATGGATTATAAAATGACAAATACTGATTCTCTGCCAATCTGCATGTGTTCCATTCAGCATGGCACAAAGCACGCCCATTAGATTTAATACAAATGTTCCCTCAGAAAGATCACCTTGATTTAATTTTTTTTCAGATGCATGAAGTAGAAATCAACTGAGGTTCTCTGTTTGTTCTTTAAAGACTTAAGTGCTATATTTCTAGCTCTTGGCAGACATTGTCCACAAGTACTTCATGTTCCATTGGGTTTTTGCCAGATTTAATGTACTGTGTGTACTGAAAGCATCAAAAACAGACTTACTTTAATTTTAGATTTTACAGCTACTGTTATTGATTTTTTCTTAGAGCTGTTCCATCCAATCTGCTATCATGTTAATTTTTTTCCCTGCAGGAATTTGGGCAAGAATCATGACAGTCTTTATTTGTGTGGCCAGGGACTGTTTATGTGAGTGAGAGCTGTAGATCAGTCATCTCTGCAGTGGCCAAACTCTCCATTTGTAGAAGCTAAATCAGCAGACTGCATTATTTGTGAACTCTTGTCTTTAATAGTGACTGGTGTGCTGTGACTGAGAATAGTGTTGTAAACAATCCATCAATCGTCTTTCAAGAAACTTGAATTTTATAAAAATTCCTGTGACAGGAAGCTACACATACCAAAAATTGTGAACTTTCATTTTTTCAGCTCTTGTCAGCTGTATGAATAGAAGCCTGACTGAAGGGCCTTGGACTCTGAAGAGACAAAAAAGGGAAGAGGTAGGGGAGAGAAGCAGAGCACAAATAGGAGTTATGGTAGGTAGACAAAGAGAGGAAGGAAATAACTGAGGGAAAGAATAGGGTACAGTTCAAAAGAGCCAACCAACGTGGGCTGGAGCATTCCTAATGCTACAGTCCTCAGGTCTGCTGATCCCTGCCTGACAGCTGTGTCTGCTGGCCTCTTATTTTGGCTGTTCATCTTTTATTTTCAACCCTCAGGGCCAAGTAGCTGTGCATAAGCATGGCTTCGGGCCAGGTGGCTCACAGCACTCAGAGTGGAACAGGATTCCCTTCCATTGTGTTGGTGTGGAGCAGCGTGGCACTCGGTGGAGCCTGGGTTTTCCCCCTCCGCCTCTTTCACTCCTTCTGCTGAGCTTCCTTTTATTAAATGACAGTCTGTTTTGGTTTTTGCTTTGCAGCTTTACTCTAGCAACTCTGGCACAAGGTAAGGTTGCTCAGGGCTTCAAAGACCTGCATCTAAGTGAGGAAGAGACGTGCCTCATGATACAGAGCGACTTAAAATCCCAGTGAGTTCTACACTCCCTATTAATAGTAGTCATTGTAATAAAGTATGTGGGAATTCCTAGTTAGTCTGCTTTATAAAGTTAACCATGGCACTCTGGTTTTTGTTAGACCTCACTCTTAATGCTGGAGTACTGAGCATGGTTTTTAAGTCTAACTTCAGTTGTCTAGTCCTCAGACATAGTTTATGTTTCAGACTCTGCTCCATCTCAGAGATGATGATTAGTCTTTGAAAGTATTACTTAAGCTTTGACAATCCTTAGGTATTATTTCACAGTCTTCAGAGACTGTATTTTCTGTCCTACACCTGTCTTCTCATTCCACTCCTTGTATTGGAGTCTCTGTTGGGGCCTGTTCAATTTCTGTAGGTTACCTTTGCTCAGGCAGTGTTAGAAGATGCCTTCCCAGCATGCAGCCAAATGACCAATTCAGGAGAATTTTTGGTGGAAGAATTTTGGCAACCAGACCATACTGTGTGTTAATGTTTGTGTACCCCAGGTTTAATTGTAGCAACTAGTTATGCAGTAACTCACACTAGTGTTGGCAGACAAGCTGTGCCTTATTTTTTAGCCTCCTGAAAGTGTTCTGGTAATTTTTATCATGGTGTTGATCCTCATAAGAAGAATTGGTGGTACACAGTGATGCAGAACTGAGTAGACTAATGGTGCTTGTCTTCCTCTTGTCTCTGGAGTTGTTCTAAGTCCTAGACCCCTAAACATAGCAAAATCTATAACAAAAACATTGCCCTATGAAGAAACGTACAGGAAATTACTAAGCCTAATGAACACAGAACTATAGGTTGTTCCAAGTGTGTTATTGTAACTAAGACAGAATTTTAAATTTTTCATTTATTACTGTTACTCTTCTTGTTTTCAAACCTAATTTTGAAACATCCTTCATAAAAGGTTTTAGTATTAACTCAGAATGCATGCTAATTAGATTATTGCTGTACTAAGTAGTCTTTTGCTGATAAATGTAGCTTCTGTTACCTACAGGAACAAAGTAAATTGAATAGAAGAGTGAATATAAAGAAAACAAAATTAGCTCTGGAGTTAAGAATGGAAATAGTTAAGTTCCGTTGTTTTTCAAGATTAAACATAGCTTTTAAGTACTCCTTAGGAACAAACTCTTATTTCCTGTTATCTTACTATTAATTAGGCTATGCATTAAAAAATACATAATTTTTCTATTATTCTAGAAAGGAACACAAAGTCATATGAAAGGTGGCCCCAGCTCTCTATTCCTGTCCTTTGTTCAGGTGCTCTCGGCACCAGTAAATCCAGTTTAGAAGCAGACGGAGGCATGAATCTGTGAATCATGGTTCTGCACAAACCTTCTGTTATCCAACTGCAAGGAGCAGGCAGGTCCTGCTGCCTTGGCAGGCAGTGGTGTTTTATGCCACCTTAAAATTGTTTGACTGCAGAACGTGCCCCTGCTCTTTGTTAACAACTAGAGTTCAGGCAGTCGTGAGAATGGGTGATAAATAATAGCTCTGTGATGCAGGGCTTGCTTTTGCATGAAGAGCTCATGCCTCTGTACAAATGGCCAAGTTTGTCAGTGAAGAGGAGAATTTATTTTGGAAGGGAGCTCTGGAGTTCTTCTGGTCCAGCTACCCCTACTCTTAAGTAGTTTGAAGTTAAAGCCAGCCCTTTCATCCCTTTATTTTGCACGGTTTTGGATAACACACAGCCAGGGTGTCTGCTGACAGTGCTTATCTAAAGCTTACCTGCAACTGGCAATCTTCTGTAAATGTAAAACTTTTGGCTTATCCAGTATAATTCCAGAACATGTTCTTAAATGTCAGTAAATCTTAAGCACACTGAAACCAACCAATGGGTAACCGAATTCCCTGAGAAATTTTGACCAACTGAGCATTTTAGTTTGCGCTGGGAATACTGACTGGAGAGAAGGGAATATACTGTGTTCAAAGACACTTTATTGGTGCTTTTCTTCAGCATTTATTCCAGTAGACGCTGAGCCAACATTAATTAAACCCCTAGGAAACCATCCTTTATAGGGACTGTGACAGGTAGACTTCCCACCTCTGCCTGTCCCAGCTGACAGTTCTTAATTGCTGATGGTGCTGATGTGGATGGGGCTTAACCATATGGTCTCACTCTGACTTTCTCTCGCAGTGTTGAAAAACGTTGTCCTGTCTGCACTAGCAGCTAAACTGATCTGAGCTCATTGTTGACAGCCACCATCATCAACAGGTCATTTCCCCTCTGCGAGTGTGGCTTTTGATTATGTATTGTAAATCCAAGTGGAAGTGCGGTTACAATCTCGAGGTTCTTGGACACGGTGAGTTTGCGTCTACACAGTTGTTCTACAAGAACAAACTTCTCCTCTTGCACATGAACTTCTTTTCAGTTTTTTCATCTAGAGAATTCAGTAACTACTTCTGGAGTTCCTTTAAAATGGAGCTTTTGTTTACCTCTCGAAGATTTTTGATTGAGATTAGTTGCTAGAAGTACAAGTGTAGAACAACACAAACTATTAGTATTGTCTTGCTGTAACTACCCGTAACGGTATTTGTTCTCTAATCACTATTTTTTTAAAAAAGAAAGTGGAGAGAGAATGCTTTAAGTGGTTCATTGGACAGGATCTCTCTACAGCAACCACTCCCAGCTTTTATAAAAATGCAGGTTATTTTATTAGTGAGATGCCACCTAAGCTGTACCAAATTTACCTTCTCGTTCCCTAATATTGGATTTCTACCCAAGGTTGTTTCCAGAGGCTCTAAGCTGATACATTATTTACTTCCTGTGGAGAGCAGTGCCTTTTCCATCTCATCTCCCTGGCCTTTGCACACACACAGCAACCCCTCCCCTGAGCTGTGCAGCCCTGGGACTGTCTTTGTTCCAGACCTGCTGACCAGAGTTTTTCCATGAGCTGAGTTTTCTCACTAACTCAAGAGACACAAATGAAGTGTGGGAGTTTTCTAAGAGGTTCAGGGAGCTGGCCTTAAGTCTTTTTTTTTATATTAGACTGACTATATATCCTTCTGATGTGGTAGGCTTAAAATTCTTGCATTGCTTTCCGTAGGTTAATCTGTGAATGTATCTGTGTCTCGTTATTTTTCCTTGGTCCTCTGGTTTGAAGACAACAGCTGCTGCCTCCTCTCACTGTTGCTTGAACCAAAGGAGTAGTGTGGTGGTGTGAGAACACCAACTTTTCCTTGCTTAGACCAGTTTTCAAATGGAGTTAATTCTAGCGAAATTGAGAGTACAACCTCAAGTACAAAGGGTGTGATTAATACTGAGAGGACTTTGGCATATAACTTTGAAAGTGTTTATAGTTTCATTTTACATGTCTGGGGATTGGAGCAAATAGGCAGGAGATGCTAATCATAATAATGTTTTTCATGATCAAAGGTATCAGTACTTCAGTGGCTGCTATTTGTGTTTCAGCTGCCAGAATCCTGAAACTGGTTATGAGCAGTCAGTATTGGTGGTTAACAGCCTGAAATGGTTTAGCTATGGGAAACACCACTTCATTATTTATTTTACATGAGTTTGCTGACTTGAATTCATGCTGCATATTTATTTTAGTTTCTGATTAGCTCTGTATTCCACTGTGCCTCTCAATTTTTCTGTCAAGTTTCTATCACAAGTGAATTCTTACTCCAAAATTCCTGAACTCTGCCAGAGTATTTCAAGGGGAAACTCACGAAATAGTGCAGTATGGTCTGGAGCTTTGATAGTAATATAGCTGTTAGAGCTTTGTTTTGTCAGCTTGAGAGTCTCGTTGGAAGATAAGTTAGGAAGACATTTCCTTCTAATGAAATGTGGTGGGTCAGAGAGGATTTGCCATGTGTGTGTACTTGCATATAGGCCAAAAATACTTGCAAAAAAGTCTTAGGAAGAGTTGCGAAACACAATTGAATATAATGGCTTGAGAAGCTGGAAGGTACCTGGCATATAAGTGCTTCATCTCTTCAGACAAACAATACACAACTTAAATACTATAACTGACATTGAGCATTGTCTCTGACGGCAGTGTAATTATTCTGAAGGTTGGGGCTCATCCAAAATCAGAGTGGTGAATTAAATTACATGTCCAGCCAAGATCTGCTCTAGTACAGTCTTGCTTAGTTAGGCTGATAGTGATCTTGCTTATGCTGCTGAATTCAGCTGCCTTCAGTGCAGTTGAATCCTTACTTGCACCTGCATAATTGGCCTCAAGTATCAGGTTTGGTGAACTGACCTGGTAAATGAAGAAAAACAGAATTTGGACTTAATTTTCTTTTCCTTGCTAAGCGTACCTTTACTTTTTTGCACAGAAACAGAGTCTTCCTGCTCAGTACAACTGATCATCTGTTAATCAGATGAGCGACAAACCTCAGTTTTATTTTTGCAAAACATTGGGAAGGCTTAATATAATAATAAAAAGAGAGAGGGAGAACTTAGTCTGTTGCTTCATTACTGTGCCAGGAAATAATCCTTCCTCCCTGACCAGTTCCTTAGGTGTTCCAGCCATGATCTGATGTAGTTTTATTTTTTTAACAATGGCTTTATTCAGATTATCCTTTTAACTAACAGTTTTGGCACGCTTTAAAAAAGACACTTAAGGAAGAGGATCTTGTTGCAGAATTCCAATCTGAGCTAAACTTATAGGCTGCAAGTATATTTTTACTTTTTTGAAATTTAATTAGAGAGTCTTCATTTGTGCCACAGTAAAAACCGTCTTTGGAACATGTTGAGTTTGCAGGCAGTTGTCTGGAAGGCTGAAGTTTTGTCAAAAGATTCAGTCTTCTTTGCGCTGGAGCTGGTTTGGTTTACCCTGTGCATTTGTGGTCAAAAAGAGATTTCATGTTGCTTTCGATTAACAAGAAAGCTTTTCTTATGATCTTTGATTTCAGTTGGCTGCCACTTCACTGAGAGTTTCGATTGTTATGTTTCAATGCCCCTTTGTATTAGGTCTTCTGTTATCTTTGCTTAACTTTTGTATTCTGGACTTTTTTTTTGCTGGTAAAGATAAGTCTTGCTGCTTCAGCGTGTATGGCCTTAGTGGTGTTGCTTTGGGGGTTAGGACTGCAGCCTTTCTTTTTCTTATACAATTTTTAGGTAGACTTCTGTATCAGAAGTTAAGGAATAAGCACCAAGCTACATTTCTGGGAAACAGCCATTTATTTAAATGTGTCATTAAAAAATTACTAAGTAACCTGTGAGGATGTATTAACCTTTTTCATATTGCTGAATGAGGGAGGATGACCTGAAAAGACAGGACTAGATATACAAAGAAACCCAGTAATTCCTAAACTTGCACCCCTTCGTGTTAGACTAAGTTCTGTTCTTAAAAAGAAGGGCCTAGAACAAGCAAAACATACAAGTTACTCCTGCAGCTGGACTTTCCCAAATCCCAGTACAGCAAATATGAGAATGCTTAGTTGTAGGTTTTAATACCAGAAGCAGTAAAATCACTTCTCTGTCACAAAACTGGGAATGTGGTGCTTTGCTCCACAGGCACTGAGCTCCGACTCACAGTTCTCGTTGGGTGAGTTTTGCGACTGCAGTTTTGTGTCAACGGTTACACATCTGCGTTTTGGGCTGTGATATTTGCATCAGTCTTTTAAGTAATTTAAAAAAAGTGTATCTTATTTCTAGTAATATGAGATAGCTACTATAACTTTGCTAGATTTTAAATATAATGAAAATTAAATAGCTGTGTATCTCAAGTTACTGACACAAGTTCTTTCCCACCATGTTATTAAACCGTACTTTCAAAATAAAGAGCTTAGGTCACAGATTGGTTTTAAAGTGAAGACTTTTTTTTTTTCCTTTTTTGGAAAATAGGAGTTTTTGTGCTTGCCTGTTTCTGTTGTTGGTTTTTTTTTTTAATTTTTCTACAATTAAAATGAAGTGCATCCTTGCTAACAAGGAAAAAAAAGCCTCAGCTTGGAAGTGATTAGTAAAAGAAAAATGCTTCAGCTCAGAAACTAGTAAAATTATTGAAGCTGATATACACCTCATGTTGGTTTTGTAACATTGTATAGTGTTGATAATGTTTCAGGGTTGTTTGGTGTAGCTGACCTTGCATCTTTTTGTCCTAGCAGTCATGTTTGCAGGCAAGGAATGCGTATTATAAAACAGAGAGTAGAGGGAGGGTGAGCTTGTGACAGTGCTGTATTTATTTGTATAGTTCAAAGTTTATTTTAGGGACGTGTAATCCACACACTTCCATCAGTGAAGTACAGAATGACTTCAGTGTTTTAAAAAGCTTAAGTGCAACAGTGGCTGCTAACCCAGAGGAAAGTATTTTCTTTCCTTTATGTTTAGAGAATATATGTTCTGCAGCTGGGGTTGATGTTGCTGAAGTGGAACTGAGCATGCTTGGAAGGCTGTTTTTGAAATTCTAAATAAAACCTCTGCCACTAAGCCTGGCAGACTTGTAGCCTTTGTCCCACTCGCCTGGCACTTGTTTGGTTTGATTTTTTTTTTTTTTTTTTTTTTTAACTTTGATTTTGCATTGGTCCAGGTGTGTCAGACATCTCTGTCAGGTCTGGGTAGTGACTTCTTAATGTGTGCCAACATTGCCCGTGACAGTTCATACCCTCTGAGCGTTGTGCTCTGCAAAGGGATGGCAGGAGACATCCCCAAGCAGGAGAGTAACCAGTGACAAATAGAACATGAGCAGGACTTTTCTAAACCTTTCTGAATGTGTGTGAATGAGGCGCTGCTGTGCTCAGTGTGAGCAGCTGTTTGTAATTTGAAGCAATGTTCATAAACAATGTCAGTCCAGAGAGGGCCGACCTACCCCTAAAAACTTGCAAGGATTACTTCTGAAGAGCCAGGTTTCTTGGAGTGAATCAGTCTGCTCTGAATGGCTGACTGAAAAGGGGCAAGTGAAACAGCTCCTCCAGACCAGCTTGTTGCTATTAACTTTGCTCTACTAGAAAAACAGGACTTAAGATTTCCATGGTACACAAAAGGTGCACTTGAAGATACCCAAATGTAGCCTAGGTAGGTATATGGAGTGCACACCATAGGTTAAGGTGGAGGCTTCTCTGCACCTCTTTCTCAAGGTTCAGAAAGGAAGAAATCTGTACTATATTAACCAGTCAATTTGGTTAATAAATGAGTGATGCTGTAAATCATGTGAAATTTATTTTCAATCTCTATAAAGTGCTGCTGTGTTCTGGATCATCTGGTACGGTTCAAAAATGGCTTGGTCACGGTGCTGTCAAAAGTGCCATTTTTTGTGGCTGTATGCTCTTCTTGGGATATTTGCCCATTGGTGTTTCCTATTTCCTGAATGGAAAAATTTTTCTTTGAGAGAAAGCGAGTGATTCCTTGCTACTTAAAGCCTGCCTCAGTGCGTACAGGTACAAAGTGCAAAGCCAAGGTCATTTCTAGAAGTGAGTTTGCAAGTGTTAAGAGACTTTTGCATGTCAGATAAATGCCTGAAATGAGAAAGAAATGTAGGTTTTCTTTCATGCTTATGCTAAATCAAATCTAGCTCAGTTTTTAACTGTTCAGCTACAGTTGTTTTGCATGCTTCTTCAGGTAGCTTTGAAATATGAGCTGGTATCTACAGAGAACCTGAACCCCGGCTTTAAGCACAGGGGTTTGTGGGTTATTTTGTGGTTTTGTTTGTTTGGGTTTTTTTCCCCCAGAACAGAACTTAAAGTTGCCATATAGAACTACATACTTTGTCTTATTTGAGGGTAACTTTTTCCTGTGTACATAGCAAATTGAAAACTTTAGCGACACCTTGAAAACTTCCAGCTATGAGTCAAATGTGGAACATAATGATTTCCTTAGCTTTTAATTAAAACTGGACCATATGGTCAGACCGAGGTCCCTTGGGTCCCTGTAGAAGTAGTACAGCTCCATCTCCATATTGAGGTGTTCTGTCCTGGGCTTTTTTGGTGAGAATATGTTTGGTACAATAATGTCAAAAATTGCATATGACAAGAACCAAGAATACCTACCAGCTCTCTCTTGTACCCATTAAAGAAGTAACAGAATTACTTTCTCAACCAAGGAGTAGAATTTAGGGATGGCATCTCTACTTACTACTCTTTGGGAATGACCTTTTTTGTTGTTAGGTGTAAGTGCCTGCATAGAGGTAAAGTGCAACTGCCTGTTTATTTTTATAAGCAGCAAACCTCTTATCCAAATTGGATTAGAAGTGTAGGAAGCAAAGTATTATGCCTGTCTAGATATGCTAAATCATGCATTGCCCGTGGGATTAGAAAGGAGAAAAAAAAAAAGATATAATTGACTAGCATGGGATTTTTTTTCTCTGAGCAGTAACTGGGAATAGGTAGGTGGTCTAACATGAGGAGGTACTTGGACTGTCCTGTTTGCATTGCTGGCTGTATGAGGTGATGAACATGGAAACTAAAGCGTGCAAAAAGTTAGTTTTGTGTTCATGTATAAATACAAGTTGTATTAGCATAGAAGTTTGTTCACCTGAGTCCTTAAGAGACAGCTTTTAATGTATCTGGATATATTTCAGGATACCCCTACCAGAAACCTATTGCATGTGAAAAGTAATCAATTCTTGCTCTCTTGGGTTATTGCCTAAAGTAACATTTGTTCTGTACCTGAGCTTATTCAACAGTATGTAAAATATTCCTAAAAAGATGTGCTTGAATGTCAGAAATACAGGAAAAGGAGGTACTGAACCAGCTGTTTCTGTGTAGAACAGAACGTGGCCTTGCAGGCCCCTATAAAAACCTGACCCTTCACTTTCAGAGAGGAGGCCTCTGACAACTCTCCAGAGGTATGTAGGTCATATGCTTTTATGTGTAAATGCTAGAGGTGATACCTTTAAAAAGGGCCAAGTTTTGTGCCTTATATAAAGACTGTCCGGAGTTTGAAGTGAGGAGGAGGAATATGGTAAGATGGTGTGTTTATTAGCAGTGACTTACAGAATATTCAAGTGTGAACTACAGTCTTGGGACATTCACATGCAGAGGTGAGGAGGCCATTTGGAGGTTATCCAGCACTTTTTTTACCAGAATTGCAGATGGACTACAATTGAAATGGTGAGTGTCAAGAGTATACCTACAGTGTGGTTAGGAATTTAGGATAAAGCAGAGGGAAACTGATAAACTTGATTTTGTGCATCAGGATCTCTTTGAGTGAAAATGTGTTTGCCTTCTTTTAAGAGATCCTTTTGTGTGATGTGGGAGTTGATTAGAAACTGTACTGTATAGTTTTCAAACTTTGTCCATCCTAAGATATCTTTCCCTACAATGTGAGTGGGGGGAGGCAGCTAGTAATAGCTGAATTTCTACACCTGAATACTTTTCCTGTCCTTTTTTTGCTAATCTGTATGAAATGTTTCTCATCACTGAAGGCGTTTCTACTTCTAGCAACTGTCTGTCTTAACATTCCCTGAAGAAGTCCATGGTCAAATGAACTGGCTTTGTGGGAATGAAAAATTTCAGGTAATGCAGGTTCAGCTGGTTCTGCTGTAAGGTACCTTAAAGGCTTTGCAAGTATGAAAACTGCGTCTTGGAAATGAATTCAAATTGGGCCTCCCTTTCTTTATTTAGGGGAAACCATAATACCTGAAGCTCAGAGAGTCTGAGTTCTGATGTTGAAAGATGGCAGAACAACAGCTAAAAGATTCTTTGAGGAAGTGCTTGTTCATAGCCGAGGTTAATTGAACCAAGAATGATCCTAGAGAACTTAAAAAAAAAAAATCTTTAACAATAGCTTTTTCCAGGTACCTGGGAAACTCAAGTTTACTGTCTTGGAAGGAAGCCTGGTGCAACTACATCTGCGTGTTTCTGACTTGGCAGATGGCTTGTGTGAGTTTGACCTTTTTGGAAACAAATGTGTTTTCTTCAGAATGAGGCCTTGCCTATCCTTCTTTCAGTCTTCGATTTCTTTAGGAATTGAGCATGTCTGATTCTTCAGGAGGTACTTGAGAAAGCCAGGTGAAGGACCATCTATGCTGATTTCAGCTGAGATAGAGTTAATTTTCTTAGTAGTTGGTACAGTGCTGTGTTTTGGGTTTAGGAGGAGAATAATGTTAACACACTGATGTTTTGGTTGTTGCTGAGCAGTGCTTACTCTAAATCAAGGACTTTCCAGTTTCCCAATGCTCTGCCAGTGAACAGGTGGACAAGAAGCTGGGAGGGAGCCTGGTCAGGACAGCTGACCTGAACTGGCCAAAAGGATATTCCATACAATAGGACGTCATGCCCAGTATATAAACTGGGGGGAGTTGGCTGGGAGTGGCTGATCAGCTGCTCAGGGATGGGCTTGGGCATCAGTCAGTGGGTGGTGAGCAGGCGTGTTGTGCACCACTTTCTTGGGTTTCATTTCTCTCTCCTTTTATGTTTTCGCCCTTTCCCTTCTTATGTTTTATTTTACTTTATTTCAATTACTAAATTGTTCTTATTTCTACCTGAGGTTTTTACCTTTTTTTTTTTTCCTGATTCTCTTGTCCATCCCACAGGACAGGGGGAGGTGTGAGCAGGCCAGCCACGTGGTACTTGGTGGCTGGCTGGGGTTAAACCACAACACCATCTTGAGAGCAGCTGAATTCCTAAATGCCTTACTGAGGCAACAGTTGCTGCTTATTAATGAACTGCTTATTGGGCCACATTTCTCATTGTGAAGCTGTTTTAAAACACGGTGTGGATCTCACCCTTTCAAGTGTTTAATCAGCCCAAACAATCTTTGGTGTGGCTACAGCAAGCTCTCTGCAGTAGTTTTTTGGGAATTGTTTTTATTTTAAGCAAATGCTGGATCCAGCAGTTATAGGAAGGCTGTAAACAAAGACAAAACTCCAGACTGGTCTGCAAGTCTGCTGGTCATCTGCTGTTCTCCAGCATTCAGTACACCTTTCCTGTTTTCTGAGGGAATGTGTGTCTTGAGAGGCTGTTTTATACTTAAAGCTCCCAGTCTCTTGCAATGATAGCTCCATATCTGGTAAGCCAATTCCTGCTTTGAGCAGGAGTTGGACTAAATGGTCTCCTGAATTGCTCTGTGATTCCATGAAGCCCCTTATGAGGAATGGAGTTGACTCAGCCTCTGGAAAACACATAAGCACATAAAAGTCAATTGTCCTGCTGTCTTGAAGGTATTCCTTCATTCCTGCCTGAGATTACTTCGGCTTCTAGCAAGGTTAACTATGAAATATGTTCTCAGTCCAAGGATCAGAAATCTTGCGTGCACTTTTCCTGATGGGGGTCTGTCCTAGGAGGTTGAATGTACTGAGTTGGTACAGTGCTGAAAGCCATCTGTGCCTACTAAAGCAGAGATCAAACTGAAGACACAGGGCCAGTTGTGTTTTGCAGTCTGCAGGATCGGATGTGGTAACAGGCTGTCCTTGGGTAGAAGGGCTGCCCTGGTGTACATGAGGAGCAGGCATATGAAGGTGGAAGGGTGGAACAGAACTTCATGGAAAGGCTCATTAGATTTGTCTGATGGCAAAGTATGATTAGGGTCATGGGAAATGACTCTCTGCAGAATGATGACTTGTTGCCTCTGTGCCAGTAGCCTGCTTCAGCGACAAATTGCTCCACAGGAGCTCAAGGACCACCATGGTTGGATGAAAGACATTTTAGAGTTGGCAAATCCATTTGAAGGAGCATTTGTTGTGCCTTAAGAACTTCAGGTTCTACTTGGATCTTTCACCGAGCTATCCTGCAAATCTAATTAGCCTCTTCCACCCGTACTGAAGTGGACAGCGTAGAAGTGTTCATGAAGTACTATCCACCCTTCATGGCACAGAAACTTGAGATGCAGAAAAGGGTTCTTATCTGGAAGCTGTAGCTCTAACAATGGACCTTTGTTTGCTCAAGAATTTTTTTACTTCTCACCATAAGCCACCACAGAGTAGTGCAGAGGATTAGGTCATTTCCTTCCCTTCTCCTTTTCCTGCAGATTATTTGATTAACATTTCTATTGTATACTCTAAATAGCATGTTCTTGGCTTCAAGCTGCTCCCCCCTCTCCGCCTCATAATCTCCTTAAAACACTGTAGTATGACTTTTTATTAACTGTATAACATGGGAAACTCCTTCAACAGAGATTACATGTGACGTAACACAGTAAAAGATGAATGGGGCTGGTAAGTCAGTAATCTTCCCTTTTTTCTTCTTCCCTCGTGCAGCTGGGGTTAGGCTTCTGCAAACCCCTTAACAGTGTTATGCTTTGCAACACATGAAATATTTGAGTTTTTTTGGATATTATTTGCTTTGCTCAGAGTTCAGCCACTAACTTCATGGGAAGAAGAGTTAAGGTGGTGTATAGTGCATGTTCAGCATTCAGTATTGAATGTACAAGCAGGCTTCCCCCTTGAGACCATTACAGGTCCTGGTCTTCCACATTTTTGCTCCCTTTTCTCAGTGTTTCTTTTCCTTCAGACTCAGTTCTTATATACCTAGTGTACAGCAATTTCAAGCACTTATCCTGTGTGTGGCTTTTATTCCACTCCCTGCCTGTTTTGCTAAATAAAATTATCAACAGCTGTTTAAAATGTCCACCTTGAAACTTGGCAGTAATACACTGATGAGGTTAACTCCTGGGTGCAGGGCTTGTGATTCAGGCTTCTTGGCAGTGTGGACACCAGAGGCCATAGCAGTGAGACTTGTCTTTTTAGCTGGAACAGCTAGAAATGTGCTCCTCTTCAAAGCTCATGTTGAATGTCATGTGAAATCACGTAATTGTATCAAACTTTACAGCATCTGCTCGTGAGTCAGATAGAGGAACATGACGATACAGCCCTTTATTTCTTTAACAAGTTCAAGGAAAGAACCTCCCCTGCAGTTCAGCATCACTTCATGAAATTAGCAGTGATATCTTGGGCTACAGATTGCATTGTTTTAGTCTGGCATGGTATCTCTGCTCCAGGAGAAATCAGATGGCTTGCCTAGCGACAGCACGCTGGAGGCATTTGCTTTCAGTACACAAGGCAGAGCATTGGGTCTTGTGTGGAGTGAAAATCATTAAACCCTCCTCCTCACAGAGGTGAGGGACAGTGTTGACACAGGAACAGCTGAGTAGGGCATGGCTGTGAGTAAACACAGGCAGGGAAACAAAGTGGTTCAAACTCTGTAGGGTGCGATTCAGAGGCAGCCACACAGCAGTGTGCCTAGGGGCAAAATCTCACAAAAACCTGCATTAAGATGGGGCATGGTTAACTATGAAAAGGACATTATGTGGTGTTGCCTGACAGCAGAAGCCTGTGCTCCAGAATACAGTGGGTCACTAATAGGGAGGCAGGTAGGATGCAGAGAGAGGGATTGTTATCTGCAAGGTGGCTGGGTGGGGCATATCCACCTGCAACTGCTCACTCTGGAGCTTCTTAGGTGGCATAAAGTAATCCACAAGCTTATTAACCTGAACTCTGAACAGCTGCGTCTGTAAAACGAGAAAATAAAGGAGCTCTAGAAATAAATTAGTCTTTAGACTGTGCTTTTCAGGATGAATGCTTTTGAAACAGTGCAAGTGTTGCAACTTGTGTGAGAAAAGTAATGCAATCTAGAAGTGGTCATGCCCATGTAACTTACCTCTGCAAATACCTGAATACAGAGCACCCTTTGTACTCTTGGTGCCATATCTCTGTGTTAAGTGATACTAATGCAGTCCTGATGTGGTGGGGGTTTTTTTTCTTAAAAACAAAATTGCAAAAGCAAACCCTCAGCCCTGCTTAAAACAGTATTAGAGATATCAGCTTTGTATAGGCCAGGACAAAATAGAAAACACTTGAAAGTGAGGGGGGAGGTGGGGTTGTGTGACTCTTCGACCCCACTAAAAAGTGCTATTTTAAGGATCTTCGTGTTACCAGTGAAAGAGCTGGGTTCGTGTGCCAGTAGGGTGAAATCACTGACTTTTGGCAGGGAGGAGGATTCAGCTTTAGTCTCAAGATGGGACTTGATGAGTCTCTGGCTTTACTTTGAGATTGATCCAGAAGGTCCCTATCCCCTCACTTGCATTGGTATAGCAGGTTTACAGAATAAACCCACAAACAGATAAGCAAAATTATTTGGGTTAAAATAGTTGGGGAGTTGTTTATCTGGTTTTTTCCCTTAGCCCTTTGCCAGCTTAGTAATCTGATAGCTGTGATAATGACCATACCATCTCAGATCAGTGTTCAGTAGCACAATTTTTTTGGTGACCAGAAGAGTGGAAACAAGGGAGCACCTGTACATTGATATTTCTCCAGGCACTTCTCAGTGTTCAGCAGCTGTGGCTCAATCACTTCCGTGGAGCAAAGTGGTATCTTTGTGCTTAGAGATCTATGATAGGAAAAAAAAGTGTCTTTGAGCCTATGTATAGTTTCATTATCCAGAATGTCCTGTGGCAGGGTGTTCTGCAGCTGAATTTTTCAGATAGGTGACAAGATCCTGTAACAGGACAGCCATACAGTATATTACTTAGGGGAAGGTTGGCTGTGGAGTGTAGGCCAAGGAGAGAGGAAACAGGTATGCATTCACCTGGTTTTCAGCAGTGAAGCTGCCACATGTGGAGTTGCAACTTATGCTGTGCATTATGAACAGGAAGCTCGTTTGGCAGTTCTTAGATTTAAGTGTTACCCAGTGACTATATTGTGAGCTGAACTAGGGAAGAGATCCATCTGAAAACAGAGTGGATAAACCAACTTTTAAAAAAGTTGACGGATCAGTCCATAAAATTGTGCTTAGAAAGCTGAGGTGGCAAGCCAAGGAGGGAGCAGCAGAAACAGGAGTAACAGTCACTTGTAGAACTTGGGAGATGTGAAATGTCAGCCTGTGTATTATACATTGCTTGAGCCAGGTTAACCAGGTACACCTTGATGGCCCACTACAAACTGTGATGTATAACTTGATGTAAAGGTTAAGCTGCTGTGTCATATTGTGCTTGCAGCCTTTGAGCATTTGCATGATTGATTGCGAGAGGTGGCGACTTGGAAGCTGTGGTAACTTGATCACCACTTTATGGCTCAGACATTTAAATTATCCCACCCACTGGCTCGATGCAGCAATTTCGATGTTGGTGGAATGAGAAATGAGCTCATAACCTGGTCTGGCACGTGCAGATTTGCCTTTCTAAACGTGCATCCTACAGGAATGAGCTGTTGTAGAATCATTGGCCACAGGTGGTGTCTGCGGGTGTGTGGTGTGTCCAATTCTACAGCATTAGTGAAAACCGAGGTAGCAATGCCTGAAGAGTTTCTGCTGGTATAACTCTCACTGTATTAAGAAATTACTCTTTGTGTGGGAGGTGAGGAAAGCTAGCTGGGCTAATAAATGATGGTTAAAAAAAAAAAAAGGTATAGCATTGCATGGGTACAGTTATGTAAGAGGAGAAAATAAATCAGAGTTTCTCTGAGAACCTCAACCACAGAGCTGCCAGGCAATTGGGCCGCAGTATTGTTCTCAGCACACCCTCCACTTCCTTTTTCCCTTTTTGGGGTGAGGGATAGATGAATTGATGGAGCGGGAGCAGGATGCTGGCTCTGCCTCCAGCCAATGCTGTGTGGTGCAGCCGTGTTTACCCGGCTTACGCAAGGCAGAGCCAGCCCCTCTTTAGGCAGAAGGCACTACCCACAGCTGAAGTAGAAGCGCTCAGAGCAGAGTCACTCAGTCTGGCGGTTACCGGAGGTTTAAAGGAGTTGGTGGATTTCAGCTGGTTTTTAACGAGATCGAAGGGTTGGGATTTTTTCTTCTCTACTGTGTAGAAATACTGAAAGGACACAAAGATCCTGGTAAGTGCTCTGCATGCCATCACTTTTCCCTTTCAGTGTGGCATTGTTTCAGTCTCTCTTCAAAAGCCTCCTCAGTTGCAGTGGTTTTCAGTGATGTGGTGGAAAGGACATGTGAAAGCGGGCAATATGTCTGCAGGCTGCCCTTCCACCTCAGAGAGGAAGAGGCATTCAAAGTGCCCAGTATAATAAATGCTGTTTGCTCATAGGAGGCACCAGTCACTTCTCATTTTTAGGGTGCAGAGCAAGATGCCTTGAAACTGTTATCATTACCTAGGGGAATTTCTCATGGAGCTGTTAAATATTTGTGTTGTCTGAACTGAAAAAGAGGCTTTAAATGTAACTCCTATTTTTGCAAGATGGTCTAGTATGCTATGCAAAAAGACTTTAGTGTAATACAGATACCTATTTAGCAGATACTTTGGTACATGAACTGCCTCATGAGGAAGTCAGAGGCTCATAAAAGGCAAAACTGTAATGTTCAGAAATGTAGAACAAGAAGTCATTGTGGTTTTTCTCAAGCATGGGCTTCTCAGCTGTATAGTCCAGTACAGGTGCATCAGACAGTTAATCTTCCTGATTCATTCATCAAAGCTGATTTGTGTAACAGCCCTCTTAAAAATAAGGCGCCTCTGTTTTGATCTAAATTCTTAGGAAGTGTTGCTTTTGTCACTGACTTGAAAGTTGGGGCTGCTTATTTTTGAGGTAATACTGTGTAATTTGTCTGAAGGCAGTAGAGCAGATAATTTTAAAGGCTTCTAACTGCAGAGTTCTCTGTATGAGAACTGTACTTTTGCCACATTATACCCGTATTGAACAAAGTTTTTTTTCTTTCCTGCTTTTACTTTCACAAGGCACTCCCTGAAAGTACAAATAGGTAGTGCTATGGCTAATGGACACCTGATGTTCTCCCAGGATGGCTCTGTGTAGTATTGTTTTATGGCTTTTTCAGATAATAAATAATCTTCATTTGATAATCTGAGTGAAATGAAATCAAAACTGTGCCTTTTTTAACGTAGCACACAGAGTTTGTAGTAACAGCCAAAGTGCACGTGCAGCCAAAACCTCATGGAGAAAGCTGCAAATTGATCTCCTGAAGTAGCTTCTGTGAGTAACTTTGACAGGTAGTTCAGCTGATGCAGCAAGTCCAGGCTGTAGCATTTGTCCCTCATGCTAAAAGGGAGTGCTGGAGGAAGGGCTGTGCCCTGTGTGAGAGTCTGCGTCGTCACCAGTGTATCCAAAAGCTGACGTGGAGGATAGAGGTGGCAAGGGGGCTTCAACTGTGTGGAAATGTAGCCGTTTAACTGGTAAAGAACTTTCTCAGCTAATTAAGGATACAGATAATATTGCGGTGACAGCTTTAAAATAGACACCTTGTGCTAAAAGACAAATGTTTTTGGCTTCCCACACACAGTCTGAATTACATCATTTATAACCCGTAGGAGGCTATCGTGGTTTCCTCAGGGGAGGATCAGCTGTTACTTTTTCGTAACTGAAAAAAATGCTGGATTCTTTTGATTTTTTTTTTTTTAATTTTATTTTTTTTTCCAGGGGAATATTTTCAGAATTGATTTTTGTCAGTCTGTTGGAGTGGATCGTTAGTGATTACATAAATCTTTCAGGTTTAGTACACCGAACCACATTCTCATATCATCAATGGCAGCTCAGAATAAGAGAACTGAAGTTAGCAGAGGTCTGATTGAAACCAGCCCCCTGTGCTTAGACGGCTTTTTTCCGTCTTCTGAACAGGAATGCTATTTTTGAGTACTGTCATAAAGTACAGATTTTCATATAGGTGCCTATAATAGAAGTCCTGTCCTAAAACACTTCCCCTGTTCATTGAGCAAGGTTGCCTGTCCTCATAGCGCTGCTCCTGTCTTTCCTAAAATTGCTGAGAACTTCTCAAACTTGCTTCTGAGGCTGGAACAGAACTTGAAGCAGGATGCTGGATGCCAGTTCGACCAAAACTGCTGTTTCTTAGCCTGGAAAAAGTTAGCTGTAGCCTTGGAGCAAAACAGTAGATTTGCTCTTGTGTATCAAGTTTATGCCCCTTTGAACGTGTCTACGCACAACGGCCCTTTTTGTGTATGTGTGTGTGTGTTGTGTGTGTGTGTTGACTCTCCCATGACTTGTTTCCAGGATGACCAACCCACTAATGGCAGATGTCCATGGTAAAAAGATGCTTTCATTCTGTTTATGAGAATGAAAAACTCCTCTATTGAGACTTTACAGATGTTCTCAAGGCACAGTAGCAGATAGTTGTTTGCATTGGTTTATGCTTGGTGTCCTGTGCCAGGAGAGGCTCCTTGCTCATTTCAGAGCTTGGCCTTGTCTTATTTTTGATGCTTTGATATCATAAGACACTACTGTGTGTATAGTGGATGGCTAAGCTCATTCTGAGCTATAAAAGAAAAGGTGTACAGTGCAGACTAAGGAAATAATGAGCCATACAGAAGCAGAAGGCTAGACTGATTTTTCCAAACTCCCAAGGCTTATTCTTGGGGGGGGGGTGGGGCGG
>VZRE01013686.1:67523-87869 GCA_013396775.1 Cephalopterus ornatus | reverse complement strand
TTCCCCAGACTGTTCTTGATTTATTCCCCCCCCCCCCCATCATTGTCACTAATTTATGGCAAGGAGTTTTGCTGTCACAGCATTTAACTGTGACGCCACTGCAAGATCTAAGGAGGTGGGAGGTGTTGGGAAGTGGTGGAGGAAGCTGCTCTGCAACTGCAAATACTTACAACAGAGCAAAAGGACTGTAATAAACTCACTGCAGCATAAGCTATTGTTTGTGTGAGGTTCTCTCTTCAAACATGCTGTGGCATGTGTGCTGCTCTGAAATTGCCGCTGGCAATCCCCGTGTACTGATGGGTTATCCTGCCTAAGAAGCAATAGAAAAATACATTCTGACGAAGCAGTTTTAGTCCCATGAAAGCTCTCCAGCCTTCACCAAAAAAGCACGTCAGGCTTTTGGGTTGCCCTGCTCAGCAGTTAATCAGTCCAGCTATTTTCAAGGAGCCTGAGAGCTCTGGCAGTGAGTGAGTGGTAGTGTGTAAGAGCTTTAAACCTGGCTATGTGAATGTTTGGGAGAGGGACACTACTTCTCTTCTTACTTTGTAAAGAAAAAGGCAAGGTGGGTTGACTGGAAAAGCAGCGATACCCATGCAGTTCTGTCAGAATTCAGTACAGTTGTGTGAGACTGCAAAACTCTCTGAAAAGAAGCTAGCTTCCAGAAAAATCTGCCTGTAGTCAGATGTTGAATTCTTGTGTTCTGTGAGTGCTCTTGTAACCCCTCTCTGCCACAAGAACCTTGTACCTGCTCTTTCACAAAAGGTTTGCTACTTCTCAGTGCCCCACCAGAGCTGAAGAGACAGCTCACATAATCTAATTTTCCTACATCTACACCTCCTCCTAGCCTGGCATTGTTCAGAATATTGCAGGCATGCAAAGTGACTGAATGTCACTTCTCTTCCCTCTAACTGCTGTTTCGTGGCTGTTTTGGTGCTGCTGCAGCTCATCCACCTGACCTAAGTGTAACTTCCCTGATGAGAAGGCCTTCAGTGGGAAATCATCTCAGAATTGACTTAATTACATCATTTTACTTCCCCTTCCTTTAGTTGGCCATACTCAGCTTTCAAAATAACTGTGATCACTTGAAGACAGAATAATTCATTAATTCAGATTAGGCTTTAGATGGGAGGAGGGAAATGCTTTAAACTGTAACATCATCATTTTTGTATTATCACAAGTGCTTCAAATTTGAATATTCCCAGACCCAAAGACAAATTTCTGACTGTTTTTTTTTTTTTTTAATCTCTTTCCAGATTGGTCGGTCAACAGAGAGCCCTATAGACTTTGTAGTAACAGATACAGTTCCTGGAAGTCAGAGTAATTCAGATACACAGTCTGTGCAGAGCACTATATCAAGGTTTGCCTGCAGAATCATATGTGAACGTAACCCTCCTTTCACAGCAAGGATATATGCTGCAGGATTTGACTCCTCAAAAAACATTTTTCTTGGGGTAAGGAAACTTTTTTTTTCTCCCCTAAAAGTTCAGTTCAGGCTCATTTTAAAATTAATTCGTAGCTCCACTTCAGACAAATTAAAGTTATCATTGATGTTATTTGTTCTAGGAGAAAGCTGCGAAGTGGAAGACTTCAGATGGGCAAATGGATGGACTAACAACAAATGGAGTCCTTGTTATGCATCCTCGTAATGGATTCACAGAGGACTCCAAGCCAGGGGTGTGGAGAGAGATCTCTGTGTGTGGGAATGTGTTCAGCCTCCGTGAAACCAGATCGGCTCAGCAGAGGGGGAAAATGGTGAGAGTAGTGACCAGTGTTTTATGCAACCTGTTCAAAATGGATAGAGCCATAAGTGGTAAAGTTCGGGCATAGAGCTGGAATCTGCTGTAATTCAGTGTAGTTGTCACCTCTGCAATTAGTTACACTGACTTCTGTGTGTCTTGTCTTCTCATGCATAAAGGTGTCTTGCTCAACCTGAATTACTGAGTTCATCTGCAAACTAGCACTTAATTGCACATCTAAGACTGCTCTTCTAAATTGAGTTTCCAGTCTACTATGCACTTGTGCAAACTGTCCTAGTCCTGTGCACATTTTAAAGAGTATTTTTATGATTCTCCCTCTTGAGTTTATGCTTTGAAGGTTTTCCCACTTTTCCTTTTTTACAGAATAATAAAGAATAATTATAATTTTATTGGATATTAATTCCCACCGTTGCGTTCTGAGTTTTCCCCTTCCTCTTGTTTACAAAGCTTTGGTGATATTTTCAGGAGATAATTGGTTTGGGGATCTCTCAACAAAAAGAAATGCTACACTGAACACTTTCAGTGAAGTATTTAGCTTGGAGTACTAACAGGTGACTTTCTGGAGGAGGGGAAGGCCATGAGTAAAGGTGTGTTTGAAGAAAACAGTCTAAAATATGATGGAGGACTAGAGAAGGCTTGTGCCATTCCTCAACTGAAGTAGCATAGTTGGGAGTGCTCAGGGTAGGGATGGGGTTGAGAGAAGTTGTTAAGATTGGAGAGGAGCTTCTCATGGCTTAAGGTGGTCTATTTTAATGCACACATTGATTTCTTAAGATGTTGGGGTGGGAGTTTTTTTCCAGAAAAAAGAAGCGGGGAGAGACAAGCTGATACTGGGCTCTCCATGGGCGTCTTATACAGACAGTCAGTCAGGAAGCACTAGAAACTTTGTTTGGATATTCCAGGCGGATTTATATTGTGGAAGTGCATGATGTTCCTCTTCAGGTACCCTTAGGTGACACCTCTCTTTGTGTCTGTCCACCACAAGGTCGAGAACGAAACGAACCAGCTCCAGGATGGGTCTCTGATCGACCTGTGCGGGGCGACGCTGCTGTGGCGCACGGCGGAGGGGCTGTCCCGCACCCCGACCGTCAAGCACCTGGAGGCCCTGAGGCAGGAGATCAACGCAGCCAGGCCCCAGTGCCCCGTGGGCTTTAACACCTTGGCCTTCCCCAGCATGAAAAGGAAAGATGTTGTAGACGAAAAGCAGCCGTGGGTGTACCTGAACTGTGGCCACGTGCACGGCTACCATAACTGGGGAAACAAGGAGGAGAGAGATGGCAAGGACCGCGAGTGCCCCATGTGCCGCTCCGTCGGCCCCTACGTGCCGCTGTGGCTCGGGTGTGAGGCAGGGTTTTATGTGGATGCCGGACCTCCAACTCATGCCTTCAGCCCGTGCGGACACGTGTGCTCGGAAAAGACAACTGCATATTGGTCCCAAATCCCTCTCCCTCACGGTACTCACACTTTCCACGCAGCCTGTCCCTTCTGTGCCCATCAGCTGGCTGGTGAGCAGGGCTACATCAGACTCATTTTCCAAGGACCTCTTGACTAACACAGGTGTTACCAAGGACTGCAGTAAACTGATAAGCTAAGCGATTCTGATTTTTAAACCAACTGCTTTTTCATATTCTCTGGGCTTCGCTGGTTTGCATTAAGATGAAGAATTTTTGGGGTTTTTTTTTGTTACAACAGCTAAATCCCTCTCTGTTGAGAAAAGTCTGGAAATAGAAGAAGTTGGTGGGAGAAAGGGGAGAACTGCTTTTTTTTCAGTTAATAACTACTTCTGAAGAGGTGAAGAAAGTGTTGGAAGAGTGAACTTTGATGCCTTCTGTTTAATGGTTTTGAATCACATGCCCACAAATGTTTGAAAGTTGTTTCATTCTTTTTGTATATGGAGGGTAAATAGTTCAAAGAACATTAGTTTACAGCTTGATGCAAACATTGTAAAATATAACATGTATATTAACTCTTTTCTATTTATCTTTATTATTGAACATATGTAGAATGTTTAGAGAGTAGCATGGTCATAGTGTGTTACATCCAGCAGTTGGATGCGTAGAGTAGTTTTGGATGGAGAAGAACGTGAGATGGAAATGGTAGAAAAATCTTTTAATCTAAAATACTGAGTTCTTAGAATAGTTAAAATGCTTTTTAAACAAAGCTAATGCAAATTATGATGGCATAAAGTTGTGCTTTAACCGTGTTGAAAGGTAGCTAAGAAAGACTTCTTAAAATGTCTTTTTGGTAGGACTGTACTTAAGATCTGGTTATGAGGAGAATATTTACCAGACTCTTTGAATATGCAACTTAGTCTAGATTAAGGATTTTTTTCTCCCTTCACGCTAACACTTCTCTTTATTTAGCATTAGTGACATTTGTGAGGGTTTTTCCAATGTTAAAATGAACAGACCTGAAAGATGAGGCTTGTTCTGTTCCTTGCTGTTTGGGGTGGGGGTGAGGGGAGAGGCGGAGGCACTTGGGCACAAGTGTGGGGAGCAGCTTGTGACTTGGCCACATCCGGGCTTGGGAGGGGTTTGTCCACCCTCACACTGGTACATGGGGGGCCTTTACCAGGTGCAAATGCTCATCGAGGCCATGGATGGAACAACGGTGGAGCCTGGTACCCAGGGGATGTGTGCCCATGTCCTAACATCCTTGGGCAGCTGGTCACAATTGTCCGTTGTTGGAGGGAGCTGGGGCTGGACTGGGCTCAGAGCCCTCACTGTGGGATGCTGTGGTGGGCTCTGGTTAACTGGTCTCTCTCTGCTCTCCCCTCCCTCCCCTTCCATTCCCTCCATATCCACCAGAAAAGACCAGTGCACTACATGCAGCTTTGCTGCTGACCCACTGTGCTTCAAGGCAAACACACAACCTGACCTTTTTAGAATTGATTTGAACTTTCTTGGCCAGCTTCGTACCTTTTTTCTTCCCCCCAAAATATGTACTGTATAATTAATTGACAGTAGCAAATTTCTGTACTTTATAGCATAGCTTTCATTTTTCTTTTGAAGCTGTTCTAAAATTTTCTTGGTTTAAAGAGACCTGTGTTGCTTAGGTGTCATAAATTACTTACTTTGACTGTCAATTATTTCTCCATTTTTAAAAAGAAATTATATATATTGTTTGGTTCACTCAGGAAATGCATGTGTCAGGAAACCTGTAAAATAAGTTCAGTTAACTGTCATGTACAAGTAACTGCTGTTACTCCCTTTCCATAGAAATATAACTGATTTTGACATTTTCCAGATTATATGCATTAAGTAATGAAACTTATGCAGCAAGAAATCCCTGTATTGTAGTTGTTCTAATCATCTTATTCAAACGATAGTATACTGTAGTTTTAATTTTTATTTGCAAATTAATTTATTCAAACTACGTGAGTAAACACTTTTCAAAAATAGAAGTTTGGGATTGTCTGTGGCTTTGTTTCCAAGAGATGGGGATGGCCCTTCTTTTGTCACCCAAGGTGTGTGTTCTGTGCGTGTGGGTTAAGAGCACAGAGAAGCAGCAGCCGTAAAGACTTTGCACATTTTCCTGGTCATGGCTTTGAATGGTTCCTGTCAGATGTGACCTCTTAACATGTTTTATATTTAGCTGTGTGTTAACAAAGGTGAGAGTGTTGTTTAAAAGACGCAGTTAAATGATCTCTTCCCAGAGCAAGTTACAAATACTGAAATGTGAGCAGAACCTGAACTAAATGTCTGGGCTCTCCTAAAACGGTAAGAGCTCTTGATTCCATCTTCCAGAAAATCTGGTTGACACTTCCCTGGTCCTGATCTTGTTGACTGTGGGAACATGAAAAATCAGAAAAGGACATGATGAAAGCTACAAAGCAGTGTGAGTAACACACAGCTGAACTGTGGGCACAGACTGAGCAGGGGATGGTGGGAGGAGTATGGGAAGTGATGTACTCACCCTGTGTTGGAGGCGCAGCTGGAGGCTGGTGTGGAGCCAGGGGTGCTGTTGGCTACAGGCACATCAGACTGCAGAGGGGAAGAAGAGAGGTCCATGCCCAACATGCAGCCATCCTTAAGCCTCTGCCCCCTTTAAGATGATGCATTCTGCTTTCACTGTACTTTCCTACCCCACCCTCACCCCCCCAAAAAGAGAGTTCCCCATACAAAGGTGTCAGAGCACAACTGGCTGTGTCTCTGGGGAGTGTTAGGCTAAGATCAGTCTTCAGAGTCTGCCCCACACTCTCTGCCTGTTGCATACTTCTCTTGACCCAAGCTGGGTTTGTTAATCCCATTTTTAAAAGGGCAGAACATGGGCATTCAAATGCTTGAGATGGGGAGATCCCACTGTCAAAAGCAGGATCGCAACAGTTGAGTGGTTTGAGGAGCAAGTTCCATCACTAACTGCAGCAGCTCTGACTGGGGTTCCCTGTTTGAGGTCCCCCAGGCTTCTGTTCTTTTTTGGAACAATAGTCCTCTGTAAATGTTAAAACGAGTATCAGATTAAAAGTAAAATGATCCCCTTGACTCAACCAGCTGACTGAAGCACTCTGAACTTTAAGGCCACTGCTTCAGAACAGATTTTGGAGCTGGGTGAGGTGCAGGCTTTGAGACAACCATGCTGGCTTTGAGACAACCGCAGCTCCATTTGTGACAGCCTCAATCAGCCCCTTGCACCTGCAAAAACCAGCCCCAGGTGGGATCTGTGGCCTTCACCTCGTTTTAAAGGTTTGCTCAACTGGCAGAAGCATTGGTGATGCAACTAGCAGATGGGACAGGACTGTTCCCTAGGAGAGCACTGCCCTTAGGAGGAACTGATAAGGGAATGCATGTGAAAATGAGGTTAGGTGTAGGTGCTTCTGTAGCCTTAAAGTTTGTTGAAGTTCTGCAAAAGTGCTTCTGGGAATCAGCAGCCAGTGTTCTGCAGCTGGTTTGCGCATGGCTGCTCTGTCCTGTGCAGTGAGATGTGATTTAATTAACTTAATTTGCTCTTCAGCTGTAGGAAATTGCACGAATTTAACAGCAACTTGGCACAGCAGCTGTCTAACAAAGCTTTTTTGTCATTTTGGGGGTTTTGGGTTTTTTCCCCCCAAAGCAGCAGTGGGGCAGCTCGGTGTGTTGGCTGGCAGCAGGGCAGGAGCTGATGGGGAGGTTCCTGGGGGCTTTTCCCTGGGTGGGCAGTCTGGCAATAACAGAGCGCTCCAGTTCCTTGGCTGAGTCAGCCACTGGGTTGGAGCAGTCCCACATGCACCTGGTGTGGCCCTGAGCTGTGTGGTGCAGGCTGTGGATGAGGTGGTCTACTCCCATCTGTGTTAGGCCTGTTACACCTGCAAGAATGAGCCTGGTCTCCTGGAAGGTTTGACACTGTGATGGAGTCACCTCAGGAGATTCCCGTGTTTGAAGGTGCTCTGCAAATCTCATAATGATCCTGCCGTACTGTGCTTGATCTCTTTCTGAAGTGACACGTTACAGGCTCCACTCTAAAAATACGTTTCCAGTTTTGCAATATAAATCTATCATCATGACTACAGCTACTTGCACGCTGTCGTTTAGCCTGGATTAGGCCTGGTTGCTGTTGGATTAGACTACATTTCCTGGTTCTAGTCTTGGCTCATCCCTTTTCTGTAAAAACGCTGGCAAAGCTCATCTATTTTTAATTGTAGCACTTGGCTTTAACCAGGGGCTGTGATCATCCTAGAAATGCAGTTTCTAAGGCTCTTTTGTGGCTGCAGGTGGTCACTCAAACAAGTGGTGTTGTGCGTCCTGTAAAGACGACCTGGAAAAGCATCTCTGCTGGAGCTGCAATGGGTCCTGTGACGTGGGTCAGGGGCTCTTCGGCAAGTGTGGCCTCTGCAGGGGCAGCAGGAGACCTTGCCCCTTCTCAGGTGCTGCTTCCAGGGCAGCATCATGACCCTGTTTTCTCACAGAGAACAGCACTACGTCGCTGTGCTGTTGGGAGCAGTATCCCATGGAAACATAGCTGGTGACACAAGCTAAGCCAGGGAAACACCGATGGGTGCACAGGGAACAGCCGCCTCCTTCAGCTGTGCTGGGTGCTACTGGTTGTTGGTCTGGTCTGGTCCCATCTCCTCTCCTGAAAGCAAAAAGGGGGCAGATTTGAAGAGCAGAAAAAATGGGCTGTTACTCCCTCAAGCCTAAGGTGGCTCTGTGAGAGCAGCCATCCCAAACGCAGCCCACAGCAGGGCCGGTGGCTTTGGACATGCCTGGGCATCAGTGCAGCATTAGGGAATGGCATTAGCTGTAAGCCCGAGTGCCTGAATCTTCATGTTCTTGCCTTGGACACCCCCTGTGAGCTGCTGCCCATCCTCCTGCCTTCCATCCTTGGCAGATACACTCCATTATGCAGCCACAAGGAGCAGGGAACTGCGGAAGCAGGTCCTGTTCACCTTGCCTGGCACAAGCCTGTGTGGGATCAGGTAAGGCATTGCCTGGGGCTGTGTTTCCCAAGGCTGAGCTCGAGGGAGGATGAGTAACTAGAGGCAAAGTGCCAGCTCTGGCAGTCAGGAGCTTCCTGCCCACTCCCTGCCACTCTTGATTTCGCTGCTGTTGTGCCCTTCTCCATTCTTGTCCTACTGCCCCTCTTGCAGGGCCGGCAGGAGGGAATGGGAACCAGCACCAAAGTCACCCTGTTTGCTGGCCTGTGCTGTTTGCTTGGCTCTGCTGGTGGGGATGCGCTTGTGGCAGCAGCAAAGGCACCAGCAGGTCCTGGGTTCTGCCATCGCTGCCGTGCAGGGGCTGAGGTACCTCACAGGGGTGCAAATGACCTTAGAGATCAACTCCAGAAGGACTTTCCTGCTGTCAGAGGCAACTCCTTTGTAATTTGGCAATGCCTGAAATATTGTGATGTTTTTATTTTGAATATTTTGATGATTTAGTGTCACTAAACAGCTCTGAGGCAAGAGTAAATTATGAATGTGTTCCAATTTCCTTCCTCTACCTTGTTTGTGTATGTAATACACAGTCCTGTACTGAGATTGGTACTGGAGATCTGCTGCTGTTAGAAATACAATGAAAGTGTAGTCCTTTGGAGTTAGAACTCATGCCAGGATTTGTCTGGTTTTCCTTGCTGTAGTGGAAAGGTCTCATGAAAAGGCTTCCTCTCTACAGCCCTTGCAGAGTGCACACTGGACTCCTGAGGATTCCCCAGGAGCACCACACAAAGCGTGAACAGCACAGAGAGAGGAGGGAGGAAATGATAATTCACACTGTCAGACAGTAGATGTAAGTGCAGCACACAGTTAAATTACTCAGTGGGAAAAGCTTCCTTAGCTGCATTTTTCTTTACCACCAACTCCCAAGATTAACTGTTTGCTTGTTTATATCTCATTTGGCCCTTTTATTTGTTTCTGCTTCAAAACATCCCCCCTCCCCCCCAAAAAAATTAAATTCACTTTTCCCTGCAAATGTCTTATCTGAAAATTTCTGTCATGTTTGCTGTGGTTATGCCTTTTTCCTTAACTGATTCTATTGAAATATGTGACTTTTAATGCATTGAACCATGTTGTCTGCACTCAGGCCCTACAAAATGTATTTTGAGGGCTTTTTTGTCATCTAGTCTTTAGCCTAGATAGGGTTTCCCTTCATTCTGTCCTGGAAAAGGCTGGAAACATGAGCTGGTCAAGGATAAGGAAAGAGCAATGGCTTTCCTGGGCAACAGCTCATGAAGGACGAGGTTAAACCTGTCTCTGGGTTGAAGGGATATACTTCTTTCCCTGGATCATGCTCAGATTCCCAGCACCTCCCACTTCCCAGCCCTCTGACACCCGTAAAATCATTTTTTAATATAACCATCTTACAAAAGGGTTATTCCCTTTGTCTGGCTGTAATTCAGGAGCTGGAAGAATATGAATCCTTCAGTGCTTCCATATCTACATCTCTCCACAATAATATTTTTAGCTGATCCCAGAAGATTTGAAACAAAACAAACGCATGCAGTGGTATTCTAAACTTGCCTGGATGCAAAGCTAAAAATGCAGCTTGCTGTCATGTGCTGGATGAAAGGAATTGAGTCAACTCATCCTTTCCAAAAATCCCATGCCTTTTTTTTTTTTTTTTCTGTCGTGTGGGAGGAGGAGAGAATTAGTTATTCAGTGGAATGAGGACAATTAAAAGCAAATGCAGCTTCCAGCGATGCCATCATCTGTTCAGTTAGCCCTGAGCAACACAGAGGCAGAGCCTGGCTTTTTAATTGGCCTCCTTCCTCTCTCTGGCCTGTGTTTCTCCTTGGCACAGTGGCTGGTAATTTCCCAAGTCTCTGTAGGACTGTGGTGCAGGTGTGCCCACTTTTGTTTTGCCTGGACAGTCACCTGAGTTGTGACTCCAAAGGGGATGAAAGGCTCCAAGCTGCAGGGGATTGAGAGGTCATGATGGTCTGACCTGCCCAGCTTGTGTTGCCCTGTAAAGGGGACATGTCCATGGCTCCCACCACAGAATGAGCCTGTAGTGTCACCCTGCACCAGTGCTGGGGGATAAATGTTGCCTGAGATAGGTCACAGGGATGTGGGCACCTTTCCCATCCTCTGCCTCTTCCCACAGCTTGTGATCACACCAGCTGAGCAAAGCTGCCAGGGCCTCAGGTCACTGAAGTAGCCCCTGCTTCACTTCTGAAGGGGAACTAAATCAATCAGCGGGTCTTTAAATACCACATAACCACCCAGGGCATGGATATTTAACGCCTTTTCACTTATTCATGTTAAAAGTGGATCCAGAGCAGCTTTCCTGAGGAGGCAGGGTAAGCGATGCCAGAGACTCGGCTCCACCACCGCTCCGGGGGTTTTCAGTGTTACTCAGCATTTTTGCCAGCGTCACTCTTTTATCACTTGAAAATCTCACTCCACCTGTTCTGGAGCAGGAGAAGCAGAAGGTGTGTTCAAGCACCTTTGGGTGATGATGAATCATGCACATGGCAAACTCTTTGGCAGCTGCCTGCCAGGGAAGCCATGGCTGGAGCAGGGGCCAGTGCCTCTGCAAAAGTGGGGCTTGCCTAGAGCCCCTGCCGGCCCTAAAGCAAAAAAAAAAACAACCCAGTCCCCCTGTCCCTACACCAATATTGCCAAATGCACATTATTATTATGGTGGAGTGTTTTTTATACCATGGAGGCCTGGGGTTAATGTTTCTCACAACTGCATAAATATATTTATAGACCATGTGTGCCTGCATTTTGTTATACTTTTAACTTTATAGGCTAATGGTTAACAAAGCCAGGCTCTATTTATGCTTCTGCAGTGAAAAAAATATGTTGAATAGTATCACGCAAGAGGCTTAGGCTCTGCTGGCCCCAAACAATCTTTCAGACTGTAATTTAGGGGCTAATTCACAGTATAGAAGAATAAAGGTGGTATATCAGAGGTGGGCTTCCCCAGGACACAGCAGAGGAAGAGAAGAGCAGTTCTGGGAGTCCATAGGATGGGCAACATTTAACCCAACTTTGCTTTCAATACTCAAACATCAGTGTATCTGGAATTTCCTCACTATTTCAAAGGAAAGAAAAACCCAACCACCACCAATAAGAGTTCCCAGGTTGTATGAAACAATTTTTTGCAAGTTTTGGATGCAAGTTCCTTTGTGTGAGCTGATTTAAGAACATACTGTTCATAATGTAACCACAGATCCATGGAAGACCCTCTCCTTCGTTAGTCTGCCCCGTTGGCAGGGTCAGTTCTTTTAAATGCTGCTTCCAAGCGTGCCACTTCTTTATTCTTTCAAAACCTGTAGTAATGGAGATTCCCCAGCCTCTCCAGACAGCCTGGTCCTTGGTTCAGCCATCCTCTTAGTGAAAAAATGGTTCCTCTTCCTGAACCTAAAGCCCCCCAAAAGGACATCCTTAGCACGTTAGGACTGAAGCACTTAGGACTGAGAGCACGTGGAGGCCATAGCTCCTTGTAGCAGCATTTTACATAGTTAAGGCTCTC
Organism: Cephalopterus ornatus; assembly: GCA_013396775.1. Classification (NCBI taxonomy): domain Eukaryota; kingdom Metazoa; phylum Chordata; class Aves; order Passeriformes; family Cotingidae; genus Cephalopterus; species Cephalopterus ornatus. Next base: position 76,225 of record VZRE01013686.1, on the reverse strand, counting down.
AGCATGTCTCTCCTCAGCCTGTTCTTCTCTTTGCTGAAGCAGTCCTTTTGATCTTTCTTCATAGGTTGTGTTTGCCAGACTGACAGGTTCTTGCTTCTGTTTCCTGAACTCTGTCTTCAGCTTCACCTCATCCTCCCTGAGGCCCCTCCGCTTGCTGAGTGAAGAGAGAAGGTCCCTGTCCATGTCCCACACGCTGTATGTCCTTTCAAAGACTTACCCACCTCCGCCACTGAAGAAAAATATCCCGATGGTTCTTTGTTTCAGTATATTTTTGCCCACAGAGAAGCATTTCAATTTTGGGTGACTGAGCCCTGACCATTCAGCAATCTGGATCTTCTACCGAGTCTTCCTGTCAGGTTTTAACTGTGAGGTGAGGGGGATGATCCACACCGGAACAACCCTGTGCAAGCAAATATTAGTGCTGCTGACAGTGTCACTGCTGCACCCCTGGGATGGGGGTGGAGCAAATTCCATCCTGAAAAACATGATGGAGAGGTTTTCTCCTTACCATGGCCTTCAGTGCTTCTCCTGGAGCACCCACCATTCACACTCTCTGGGGGACAGATCCTGCCTTAGGATCAGTCCCTACACAGACCATCTTCCCTGTGAAACCAACTCATCAATGAACGAAGACAAAACTCAAACCCGTATCTACTAAAATGAACCAAGGAGCAAGTTGGGACCAAGTATTTACCTACTGTTTGGGGTTTGTTTTCTTAGAGAAAAAGAAACAACTCCAAGCAAAAGGTTTTGTATCCCAAGCACTTCTGCAGAGCTTGGAAATAAAGCAAAAAAGCAGCTTCCTGCAAAAGGTATGTCTGTTATCGATCAGCACCTTACCCAGCATGACACTGAATGAACTTGTCCAACAAATAGACCTGGAAGGAAAAAAAAGGGAGAAAAGGTGCCTAACAAGCCTTAAACCTCTGATATTCAATGTATTAACATTTAATGATGAGCTATTAAAAATGAATGCAGCCGGGAAGAGAGGAGAACAGCATTAGAATGGCCTCGAGATTCCTAGTTAGCCAGATTTCTCTGCAGAGCTGGGAAAGAAGAGGGCAACTTTCAAAGGATGAGAAGGCTCCTATGAGGGACAGCTGGAAGCAGCAGGCTGCAGCAGGCTCTGTGGGCTGGGGATATTGGTGGAAGAGTTTTAAGTATTTCTTTCATTAAAAGCTGAACTTGGGGTGAGTTACAGGCGTGTCTTGTAAAGAAAAGATGCTCAAGAATTCAAGACCTTGAGCATAGTGTAGGGAATTGGTGTAATTTCCTCACTCATGGTGATTTCCTGTGTGAAAATAAATGTCTCCCTGTGACTCCCACCCTACATGGTGCGCACACAGAAATCCAATCTCCTACCTCTTCAGTCAGATTTTGGGAGCTGATGTTCCCATGGCAGAGGCTGATGGGACAGATAGAGCCGGGGATGTGGTGAATGTTACACCTTGAGCGTAAACAGCTTGATTGCCTGTTCACCTCACAGTAATGTTGTCTAGGCCATTTCCTTTGGTGGCTGCATTAGCCAGCATGATTCAAGTGAAGATGCAGCACATCTGTGACTTCCCTTTCCTAGTTTCCAGGCCAGCTGCCTTATCAAAGAGAGGAATGGAGTTGATTAGACATGGCCGGTTTTTGTAAGCCTGTAGCAGTGGCTTAAGGCTCATGTGGGCCTTTAATATTAATTAATTCATTTCTGTATTTGGATGTCCTCCTAAATATTAATAATAGGTTTCCTGGTCCTGTGGGACCTCTTCTGTACCCTGGAGTTTATAGTGTCACTCACTGACAACCACTTGATTAGTTTCTTGAAGGCTCCAGAGCAAATTTCAACTTGGCCCTGCTGACTCTGGATTCCTCTCAGCTCTCTTAACTGTTGTTTAAGCTGTTCTCTTCCTCATCTGGCCTGTATTTCCTGTCTCTGGTTCTTACTATGAAGCGTGTTAATAAGCATCTGGATGCCATTAACATGTTTTGAGAGAACAGAAGCAGGATAAAAAGTAGAAATTGAAAGCAGATCCTACATAGAAGTAAGTCTGTGTTCTTTTGTGTTTGCATCAGGAGCAACCTCCCAGAAGAAGACATCTTTGCATTTTTCTTGTGCTTGTGAAACAGCCTAACTAATATCAGTCAAGTAGGTACAAAAACACAGTTTGGACAAGGCTATTGCCATGTTGTAATGAGAAATGCTTCCACAGGATCTAGGAGGTGTTAGAAAGAGCTTGGCTCTGGTCATCTCAAAACACCCTGTCCCAGTAAGCATTCCTCTTCTGGCTCTGCAAGCAGAGAATAAAAATGGCAGGACATTAGAGTGCTGATCACTCTTCTCCTTGCTTTTCAGGGCTGAGTGAATCCACGGAGCATATCTAAGGCTCTTTTGAAAAGTCACCAGCAGATGAAGTAATTTGAGGCCTCACCCACACCACAGTTTATTCAGCCAGCTGCGTAGGTCTCTTAACAGAGGTGCTTTTTAATGCAGCATGTCAAGCACTGAAAAATGTCACTTTGATTTTGACATACTCCCCACCAAGAATGATGTATTTTCTCTTATGCATTGTTGTCAAGGTGAAGAAATGAGTTAGCGTGGATTTTTAATTACTTTGATGTTGAACTCTGATATAAGTTGGAAGGGAAACATCATCTTGGATGAATAAAGAGGTGCTGCAAGAGCTGATCACCCTCTGGTGAGAAGCCAAGCTGTGCAAATGCAAAGAGGTGATTTCAAGTGCTGTTTCTATCTCTACTTGCTTTGAATCAGTTGCTCTGTTCCTACGGAGGCTTCTGCTGGCAGCTAGCAGGCACCAGGAGACAAGAAAAGATTGTCTGAAATCCATGTACTCGTCATTTCTGGAAGTCTGGGGAAAGGCTGCCCTCTGCTGTCACGCAAAGCGGTTTGACCTAAATCAAATCCCAGCAGTCACACCGAAGCTGTGATGAGCTCAGGGCAACAGCAGGGTAAGACAAACAAAGATGATCTGTGCGCTTAAAAACCCGGTGATGCTTTCCACACAGATCCCTCTCCTAATAATGGCTGTTACCTATCATGCCCTTAGAGGAAGAGAATCCTCCCTGTGGTCCCCACCTGCTTTAATCCCTGCGACTTCCACTCAAGGTCAAAGACAGAGGACTGAGGCACTATTTAGAAAGCTGCTGGCTGGGTGAGCCTGCAGTGAGGGGTCAGGGTGCTGCTTCCTCTGTTTAATCTAGACACCCACATCATTCTGCAGCCTCTCAGCTGGAGAATTTTAAAATGCAGAAAGGTGTGTGTTTTTCCTCTCAGCGGCATGTGTGTGAGTGAACTTGGCCAGTGGCTGTACCTTTTACTCACAGATCTTGCAACCTAAAGCAGAGCAAAGTCTAAAAACATCTATAATCCCAGGCCTTTATCTCTGATCCTTAAAATAAAACCTGTACTGAACCCTGTGGTATCTATAATTCTGATCTCTGAAAGTCCATAAGATCCCTTGGTACCTTCTTTAGACATCACCAACTTGGTCTGCTTTTTCTGTACTTTTTTTTCTCACTCCACAGAATCACTTGCTTTGAAACTGCACATTTTGACTCACAAGTAATCTCAGAAGCAAGAGCTTTTTCCTTGCCTGAGGTGCTGCTCAGACGAGACTGTTTCCCATTACACTTTCCTGAAAACATCCCACTAGAATCCCTCCTTTTGTAATTGTTGGGGTAGCAGTGTCCAGATTCAAAGGGAGAACTGCACATAACAAAGCTAGCCTGGAAAGCTGACATAAAAAAAGCCAGAGCCCCTGATGACTCAGGTATTAATGTACTCCATCAGAATAAACCGCTATGTGATAAATTGGGCTCAATCCAGATACAGAAGAAAGAGCTTTTAATTTTACGCAGCCTCTTTACCGGAGACAGAGAGAACCAAGAAGAAACTGTGTGAAATGCAGCCACATATGCAGCATGTCTAACGTGCTGAGGAATGACTTAGAGCTCGGAGGAGCTCTGCTACCATTGCAGACATGGAGGAATATGTGCCAGAGTATTTAGGAGCAACAGGAGAGACTTGGCATCCCACTTTTATGGGTTGTCCTTAGGTTATGACAGTGTCTTCATGGAGTCCATTAAGAAACTGTCCTAGAAAGAGCCATGTCAGGTGGTGGTCCATGAGTGCCGACGTACACCAGTCATGTCTTCTCCACATAGGTCTGATCCTGAGCTATAATAGTTAGCATTTGGCTGGCAACATAAAAAAAATCTTCAAAATTGTCATCTGTGTTAATTTTGAGAGCCAGCAATGTTGCCCTATAAAACTACCATCCCACTCTGCGTCTTCCAAAGCTCCTGTCTTGAAAGGTTTCTCGTGGCATTGAGCACCATGCTCCACTTACACAAGGCATGGAAATATCTTCCCTGCTATTGGCATGAAAAATTCAGGCTTAATATCACTTCGCATCACTTACGACAAGAAGAGCAGAAACTTTCCATCTGCTTTCTCTGCAGTGTTCATTATTTTACATATTTCTTTTATATCCCTTGCTTCCTCCAGGGAGAGCTTTTCCTCGAAGTTTGGTTGTTCCTATCATTGTTTAATGCTGCTCTTTTAGAGACAAGATTACCCACTACGCTCAGAGTTCCTAGGGGACTTGCCCTCTAATTACATTTAATCACTCTTTTCCCTCATATTCCCTATGGATCGCAGTACCTTCCCAATTTTTTTACTTGCAGTACAAGCCAAGCCAAGGTTTTCTATGGAAGTTTCTGAAAGCTAGTGGTACCAGGACCCTGTAAAACACTATATCATCCCGAGAAAGGAGCCCAGATATTCCTGGAGATGACCCAGCTGCTACAATAGTTGGCTGTTGGTTCTGCCACTGAGCAGTAATAAGCATTTCCTTACTTTTTATTGTCTCTTGCTCTCTTTCATATCTGGGAAAACATTGAGCTACTTTGTTCTTTTTACTGTTTATTTTCCACAGCACAAAACCTGCTGTTTCCCATTTCCTTCCCAGGAAGACTCCGCAGAAGACTCCTGAACCGGCGTGAGTGCAAGGAAAAAACCCCGTCATGCTTCTGTTGTTTTGCAACAATGCCAGTTTAACTCATGTAGCTGAAAAAGTAGCGGTAGAAATATTTTCCTGGCTAAAACTGCTTGGGACTGTACTTTTCCCCTGAGAGACTCTTTGTAGGACTATGTTCCGCGTGCCCAGGAGTGTTTGTTGGTTTATGTCACCCGGGCACTGTAGCGCTGGCAGTGCTGAGTCGCGGCCGTCCTGCAAAGCTGACGTGGCCCTTGGCAATCAGTAGGAAGCAAAGATAACTGAAATGCCACCATTAAAGCAGACTTCAGGGACAGAAGCTGTACTTGAAGGGGCAGATCGACAAGACATCAAGTGAACTGTGGTTTGCTGACTCACAATTCCCTCACCTCACCAGCTCCGCTGGTAAAGCAATGGCTGCTCTTACCCGCAGAGATCCGTCAGCACATTCAGACGACAGCTCACAAGCCCAGACATTCCGCATGTCTTGGGGAGGTTTTTTATGCTTTAAACCGCAGCCTTTCTTCTCAAAGTCTTTAGGAATCACCCACTGAGTATCCTACGGACCAGAGGGGAGAAGATATCTCAGGCTGGACTGGTGTTGTCACTGCCACCACGGGGTTTAGCCAAAAGGTGACAGTCAGAAAAGCAAGCAGCAGGAGGTAACTGCTTGGCTGTCACCCTTTCCTTCTGATCCAAACTATCATGCAGCACTAGTTTATTTTTCCCAAGGGGAACAGAGGGCTTTGCTGTTAATACAAAATGCAGCAGAACAGTAACAACATTCTGCTCAGAGAGAACGTCAATGAAGCATAAGGTAGAAAATCAAACAGTTCGTTACTTTTCCTGTGTGAGCAGATAACAAGACTCCTTTCATTGCAACTGGAAAATACTAAAGGTCATGGGAGGGTGCATGGCTAAAAGGTCACTTCGAGGGTATGGCTTTCCCGTGTGTCTCTGACACAATTAATCACTGGATTTGAATGTACCTCTCTGGTGCAAGAGAAACACAGACCTGACATTTTCAGCCAGATCAGGGCTTCCTGGGCAAATGTCAACTGTGGGGTAAGTCCAGCTCTACATAAAGGACATTTCATGCTAAACCACTGATGCAAAATTTTTTTCTAGAGCTGCTCTCAGTAATCAACAGAGATGAACTCGGCAGGGTATCTCCCTGACTCAGTGAAGATGCTTCAAGATTGGTGACGTGAACCTTACCAGCTGAGCACTGAGGTCAGTCCTGCATGACTGGACTTGGCTCTGGCTCAGTTTGCTGACCAGGACCCAAACACATTGCAGCAGCAAGTGGATCAGTCCATGACTCATACAAGGGAGGCAGGGAAAATGGTATCCACATTGTAGGATTGGCCTTCAGCCTCAGGCTGACCCATAGGGCTGGAAAGGGGAAACTTGTTTTGCCACCAAGGCTGTGGTAAGGGCTTTCCCTTCAAAACCAGTGTCTGTAGTAATCACCCACAGCTGCTTCTCTGCTGGGGATTCCCTTTCTTTTTGCCTCCCCTCTCCCATCCATCTCTTTGCTAATGGAAAGTGGTTATGTAGATATTCCCAGGTCCAATTCCAGAAAGTCAGCTACTGAAATCAAACAATGAACATGATTTGGCCAAATCCAGACTTTCCAACTCACTTGTGAGTGGTTGCAGAAGCCATGGAGACACCTCCAGTCAGCTGGCAGCAATGCTGAGGCAGGAATGCTATCCCTAATCCACAAGGCTGAGGACACTGCTCTGGGAAGTAACACAAAGCAGAACAGCAGGTAGGACAGGGCCAACACCACCTCTCTCCCTCCTTCCCACAGCCTCTTTGATTTCCTTGGCTTTACCCATGTGACCAAATCCTGCAAACTCGGTCTTCCTGCAGTCCGGATCGATACACAGAGACCAGTTTTACCTTATGTTTACGATCTCTCACTTTATTGCTGCTGTGTCAGGTTTTAGGGATTAGAAGACAGACAGACTCCAACTAATGTGATCCCCAAGTGAAAAAAAACCCGAACAAACAAACAAAAAAAACCCCAAACCACCATGTTTTGCCCACGAGGAGTGTGTCAAATGCATGTCTGCAGTCTGAGCACAGCGGAGGCTGTAAGGCACAAAGAGATTTCTGCCAGGTAGTGGAACATGCTATGAAAATATTGTGAGTGACATTTGCAGGTTGCTGGAGGGAAATTCCCATTGGCTTCCTAACAAGCATTTAATATTTAACATAGTTGATTTTTTTGACTACTTTTGCTGTTCCAGCATCCAATAGAGTCTGTTTGAGCTGTGCCGAGCTGATAATAACTGCAGGAAGCCAAGGATTCAATTTTGAAGCAAGAGAAGGTACATCTTTATTTTCTACAAAAATACATCTTTATTGTCCACAAAAGGTATACAGGATGTACACGCAGTAGTGGTGGTGATAACCACTGACACTGAAGGCCACAGTTATGAAGTAATAGTAACAATAAACAGGTCTTTCTGTCTGGTAGTGTGATAAATAAAGATGATTCGTGCAAACATTCCAATTAAAAGAAGAACATGTAAGGTCAATATGACCTAGAGAAGGAACGAAAACGGATAAATTGTAAAACTTAATTAGGCCTCATCAAAACATGAAACAGATTACCTCCCTTTTCCCTTGTACGTAAGTTTTATCTGAACCAAACCTAGCTAACAAGATTGTTAACACTTTGAAGCTATGAAAATTTATGACTTGTGATAGATAACTAACACCTGTTGAATTCCTAAAGTAATGATGTATGATGTTCATGTTTGTGTATAATGAATATGCATAAAGTAACTACAATAAATATTGAGCCTATGTTTGCTTTCGGGGTGGCAGGCTTTAGGGGCAAGTCCCCTCCTGTCACCCAGCGCTGCTTGCTTTTATCATATAAATAAATTCCTATTCTAAAACTTATAATACTTTGAAACTCTGTTTCTCACAGTAGTGCCACATTTTCTGCTCTTTAAACTCATCTTTTCGAAGGGCAAAAACTGGTCAGGTCAGACACATCTCCCGAGGAAGTCGAGGAGTCCCTGTGACTCTTGAGCACCTGATCTTGTCGACACTCATTTGCGGTTATCTGCTGAGTCTGCAAAACGAATTGTACCCAACGAGTGCCTGCCAACATAATCACCGAGCAGCAAAACAACATCCTCAGCTTCAGTCCGTCCGGTGTCAGCACAGGGGCAGACACAAACACGACTCAGTGAGCCACAAGCCCAGGCGTGATCCCACGGATTTCCACACACATCCACCTACACAGCCCACGGCTCACGCGCTTCTGCCATCCAACACACCTGGAATCGCTGCTGTCAATCAGAGTCTCCTTGTGCCACAGGACTATGGCCGAGGATTCAATCATTGCCTAAGGCGCGACCAGGCTGCTGTCGCTTTAACTGGGACCTACCAGCGTCCCTCTATTTCAGAATCTCCTGTGGCCTGACGAAGAATTAATAAATATAAATCTGAATAAGACTGGCTGTGGAACAGCATCCATCGTCCACCCCGGGGGTCTCACCGCCGGGACGGTGGCGGCACTGACGGGTCGCTGATGGGGGCTCTCACATCAGTGGGTCACTCGCGGGGCCCCCCAAACGGCGGCGCCTCCACCCCGGGCACCGCGGGTCCCCCCGGGCCTCACCCCCTCAGCCCGCACCGAGCCCGCCCCGCTCCCGCGGGGGCGGAACCGCAACC
>VZRE01013686.1:0-67199 GCA_013396775.1 Cephalopterus ornatus | reverse complement strand
GGCCTGGGCCGGGCGGCGGGGCGGGCGGCGTGAGGGAAGGGCGGGCGGCGGCGGCGGGGGTGGCTGCCCGCTTCTCCCCGCTTCTCTCTGCCCTTTTCCTCCAAATCCACGTTCTGGATTTCCATGGTAACCCCCCGGCGGGGAGCGGGCGGTGGCTGGGAGCGACGCCGGGTGTGTTCGGAGGTGCCGGTGCGAGGCCGGGCCTCCCTCATGTGGTCGCTCTCCCCCCGCAGGTCCCCAGCCCCCGGCAGCATTCCAAGCGATGCCACGGGGACAGATATGACGACGGCCTCCCGGAGATACTCCCGGCGTGTTCTCCCCCAGGTATGGCCGGCTCCTGGCTTTGGTTTAGAGCAAATATTTTGGGGTTTTCTCTGTAACGCTGGTGCATGGCAGCAAGAACGGGATAGACTGGGCTGCGAAGCGCTGAAGGGTTTGTTGGTTTCACAAGCCATTTAGGATTGCGATGGTTCCTGAGTTTGTAGATGATCCTAAAACTGTGTGCATGGGTAAATATAATTTCTTGCCTTCCCTTACTGTAATTTTTCAAGCACAGTATGCCCTGTTCAGAGAAATACCTGTATGTGTGTGTAAAATAGCAACATTCTGCACGCTCAACCAAAACTTTCCCTCTCTGACTGGTTTAGGCCTTAGTATGTTATTGGTTCTCTTTTCCTTCTGTAAATACTTAGGGTTTCTCTTACTCGACATCGAGTGTACATCAGAATAATTATTGGACTTCAGACTTGCCACATGTGGGTTTTTTGAGATTTTTCAAGCATAGGTGGTGTCTTTAGCGTATTACCTGTACCCTGTCTGCTGAAGTTGTGAATGAGAAGTCCCATGGACTTCCATGCAGCTGTGCTATAACATCTGCTTTGCAACCCTGTGAAAAAACACTCTTACTAAAAAACCTGACTGTAGTACATTGATTGTTCTAGTGGCTGCAGTATTAACTACTTTTTTAGTACTTTTGTAGTCAGTGTGACTCTTGGCCAAACTGTAGTATAGATAAAGCTATAGTTCCTGTGAAATTCTTTGGGCACAGGATAGCGCTTCTGTTGGGTAGGAGAACAATGCCTAAGATGGACTAACAGACAGGAGATCTGTGGCTGTTTAAGCAAAAGTCACTGTGCATCGTGTGGGCAGCCTCACAATGGAGTCAGAAGGTTGCACACCAAGGAGCATCTCTACTTCTGCCATCTGACTTTCCAGTAATAGGATCTGTCCTGGGTTTCCCTGTGTCTTCAGTACCATCTTTCTCTGTAGCAGGACTCTGGTGTGTGTGTTGGAATTTTGCCTTGTTGACAGCACAGACCTCATGGGAGGAGAAGAGTATGTACATTTCCAAGGTTGAAGAAGGATATTGTTTGCCTGGAGAGTGTCAGGAGCCACTAGAAAGAGTAGAGGAAGCAGACTGTAGACTTGCTTTTTGGTAGTTTAGGTGGGAAGAGGTTGGGAAATGGAATCATGTATGTATTATTTCTTCTTTTGGGGCAGCAACTCTGTGTAGAAGCCACTTCTGCTTTTCTTTTTCAGAATTTTGGGGAAACGAGGAGCTGTGAGTCTCTCAAGAAGAGAGAAGGGCAACAAACATCATTATCCTTCCAGCTGGGAGGCTTAGTTTTCTTTGTTTTGTTTTCTTTTTACACTTTGTTTATTCTTTGTCTTATTTTATGAATGGAACAGAAAAAGCAAGTGGATGAGCATGAATGTGGATGCTCTACGTACATGTTTCTGGGGCCTCATGTGATCAAGTCCAAAGAAGTATTTACTGGCACGTCTAAGATTTGTCTTCCAATTCACGTAGGTGCTAGATTAAAAAAAACCCAACAACTGAGTATTCTTTTCAAATGGTAAAGAACTGTTAATGTATTTCCCTCATAGTCAAAAATGACAGATATAGTTACTGATCAGATGTTCCAAAATACTCCTATGTAATAGCTGAAATATCCCAGCTTTTTCTCTGTCAATCTGGTTCTTAAATAAAAAATAAAAAAAGGAGCCACTTTGGATGCGCGTGGGAGTATGTTTAAGGTGGGTTATTAGAACTGGAATAGCATAGCTGACGCTTTGCAATATGTCAGGGGAGTTCCCACCAGTTTTACACAGTTGCTGTAAGCAGCGGTGTAAGACCTTCCATTTGTTTTTTGGCATTCTAGATGTAGCATAACCATACCGGCTTTTAGGTTATAGAATTATTTATCCTTCGTGTCAGTGGAAGCCATCTGAGGGATGAAAAGGAGGTGATGTGAATAGAGGTGATCAGGTTTGTTTGACCTTCTGTTGGGCAGGTATTAGTACCGCGAGAACTATCAGCAAACGTGGGTGGCACACTATTTCTCACCCAGTTGAAGTTTGGATGGTCTTGTTTGCTGAGGACCTGCCCTCAGGTAGAGTGACTTACTGCCTTGTGCCAGTGAACTGGCATCCTGCTATGTCAAGACTGCTCAGTAAGACTTGATATGGGGTATACTGGGCCTGCTTTTTGATGGTCTCTGGTCTCAGTTTTATGCATCATGTGAAAGGTATTATGTATTTTAATTTGACTCCTTCATAGCTACTTGCAGTTCAGGACTTAGGTGTAAGGCTTTGGAAAGATGCAATTCTCATGAAAATTCACCTTTTTGGAGGATTAGTTTCAGATGAGCCTAACCCTGCTGAAGACAGCAGGCAGAGAGGCTGCACAGGGAAACTTGCTGTTGATGCAAATTGCCCTGGGCTTCCGTCAGACTCCTTTTGTAAAGTCAGGACCTCAGTGTTGGGATTTTTGCTGGGGCTGATGAAATTCTTCTGCCTTTCCTCCACACGTCACTGCTCTGCAGTCTCTGCCTGTGACAGACCTGTAGCAGGAATGCCTGCTGGGGCTCCGTGGTCTTTGTTCAGCTGCATGGGCCTCTGTGGAGCTGTAGAGGATGCTCATATTTCACCATTTTCCAAGACGATAATACACACTGTAATGCTGATGCCTGGAAAAAAATGAGTACAAAATTATTTCACTCTCATCTTGTGTGATACTATAGGCAACTAACCACAGGCCTTTTCTGACGCATATTTTTACTGCTTTGCTGATTTCTGAATGATTCTAGCACCCCTGGCACGGAAGAACTTGGTGCATAATGACCTAAATAGCTGTAGAAAGGTCTGTTCCTCCAGCAGGGAAGCTGCCTTCCGATTTCAAATTAGTGTTCAGCATTGGGAGCTTGGGTTTCCGGATGAGAGGAAGTGCGTTTGGTACATTGGGTACATCACAGATGTTTCATGTAATTGTTTTATTCAGTACCTAAACAAAAGTGAAATATTACTTTTCCAGATAGTTTGTCTATAAGGAGGTAATTGCTTTCCAGTTTTTGACAAAATGTTTACATTTATGTATTATTCTAGGTCACAAGACATTATTCAGTGATGGGACATTCTTGGGTAATTTTTTTCAGAGGATCTTATTCTTGGGTTTAAAGAAGTGAAGCTCAACTAAAGCTTTTTTTAGTTTGTGTTTGTTTTTTCATCTGCTGTTGTGGTGTCTTCAGCTGAAGAGGGCAAAAGAAACAAAATACAAAATATAATAAAACGAAAATCAGATGTTTTATCCTGGCCTTGTAGTCTATCCATGGTGCTTTGCAGTGAGGATGCAGCTGTCCAGTTCTTTCTCTGGAGTCAGATTAGTGTTCTGTCTTCCCTGTTTCCCTGCTTGAGGAGAGCATTTTGAGATGCCCTGATGAAAGAGACAATTTAAGGGGAGGGTGGTGGCATTACTCTTTAAGCTATTCAAGTGCTCTTACTTTTCCACAGTCCCCATTATGCAGTTTACTGGGAAAGTGGCACAGTCTGAGGAATTACAGAATCTGCTGGATTGTAACAGTACCTGTGGCTAAGGAGGGCTGATGAGAAAGGCAGATAACTCCTACAGCTTCCCTGTTGGGTTGCTTTCACTTAGCCATCAAGGCTGATCTGGGTGGTCATCACTCCTGCTAACTTTGCAGAGAAGTTCACACCCTCAGTGTGAGATCAGGAGATTTGGGATACTATTTGGATGTGCAAAATGCACTAAAATACATGTACATATATATATACACGTGTATATACATATTTACAAATATTTGTGTATTTATTAGGCTTTCAGAAAGACCAGGTTGACACAGGCTCCTCTCCAGGTTGTGTAAAGAGTTGGAGTGTGCCCCAAATGTCGATGCCTTGCCATGGGGACAAGTCACAGCTGGCCTCTGACTCTGGCCTCATCATCCCCCTGGCAGTCATCTGCTTCCTAGTCTGAAGCCCCAGGGTGGAAGTAGGTTGTTCAGAAAGAGCTTGACTTAGTAGAACAGCTACAGCTCATTCTCTGAAACTGCTTCAACATTTCTGCTCCCAGCTAATCTCCTCGGCTCCTCCTCTGAAATAGGGATGTCTGTCTCAGGGCACCAGGGACAAGTGTGGAAATTTCAGCCTGAGGAATTAGCTGGTTGAAAAGAAAACTGAAAGCTTGTGTTAGCGCAGTCTGGTTCACATTGTCTTGCAGAGGTGGTGTGTGCTTTGCTTGTACCATGGCTACCCTGTTACAGGGTAAATCCTGTTGATTTAGCAAAAGGAGCTGCATAATAATAGATAGGGAAACCTAAACTTCTGAGGACAGAGTAAATGCTTTAGATCAATAACAACATGCTATTGGCTGTTGAGGCCCTGGAAGGGATCCCTTGTGCATTTTTATCCTTTAGTTATGTTTCAGGTATACTTTTTCTTAATAAGTAACTTTGGTATTTATGATGTCTTCTAGAAGAGGTGAAGTATTTTGCTTTAGCTTAATTTTTGCGTGGCTTCTGATGGTTTTCCCTTTGGAAGGGTGTTGGGTAATCAGAACAGTACTTGCAGTGTTTTTCATTTCACTCTGTTGTTACCAAAGCGATGAGAAGCAGTGGGGACTTTCCCATGCCGTTTGTATTCACAGAGAAACTTCTCCTGCCTTACCTTTGGGATGCAGGGAGTACCTCTTCAAAAGTACCTGCTAGTGTCCAATGGGCACACAGTGGACAATGTGGAATACTTAAAGGGAAGCTTGCTCAGTGTTGTATGGTCAGTTGGAATGCTGGGGTCTTTCCCTTGGGTGCTTAGTGTCTCTTCTCCAATATGACTGGTTTTGAAGCCAAAGTAAAGTTTGGAGAGCCGGTTCTATGAAGTGTCCGAAGAGCTGAAGCTGATAAGCTCCATGTTCCTGTGTGTCCCTTGAAGTACCAACTGGCTTATCAAAACTGCCAATTTAAGTTGAAGGTATTACTAGTGGTGTGTAGATTTATTTTCATTTCGGAGGGAGAGCGCAGAGAAAGGAGAAATATGAGTTTGTTTAATGCATAAATGGAGACTTCAGGCACCTTGCAGGGATTATGCTGGCTTAATAAATTCTAATTTGCATTGTTAATACACATTACAGCTTTACAAACCAAAGTATGTGCACATGAAAATTCCCAGTAAAAATTATTAACTTGTGCAAAGCTGTCGCCTTAAGTAGAAAATAGAGAATTGGTTGATAATGCTAATTAAAAACTACCCAAAAATAAGGAAATAGGAAGTTAGTATCCATGAATAGGCAAGGCTTAGTTTGCACCTTCTCTGATAAGGTGTTTATATAGTGATAGTACTGGATGTTTCGGTAGCGAAGACTCACCATCATAAACATAAAGCATGTGAATAACACTTAGAATATGGAGAGACAGTTTCCAAAGAACTTTTGTACAAGTCTTAATACTTGAAAAAACAAGCCCATGCTGCAGAGTTACAACTGTCCCGGGCAATTACTTCTGAGTAATACTCTTGGTTGTTTGTTGTGTTCTCTTCTAACAGCTGAAACCTGGGGTGTGAAACTCCAGTCACAGCGTAGTCATCACAGAAATAACTTCTTAAAAGTCATGTGATTAATACATTACTGACTGCACAGATCTTCTGTTTTGCTGACTGCACAAGTATCCAAGCATGTGGTTATTACTTTCGTCATCGCAGTTGTTTTGTTCCATGCTGTGAGTTGTACAGCTGTGCCATATCGTAGCTGCTGAGCATGTTACTGAACAAGAACGCTTTTAAAGAGGAAGCTGTAAGATGAAAGGTTACCCTTCATGTGTTCAGACTGTAAGAAAACTGTAAATTCAACTCATCAAAGATATTTTCATTGTTGCCATGGTTAATTTAATTTAACTTAAGCGATATTAAGTCATTACAGTGACAGTGTAATTTAATTTTAACTAAGGAAATTAATACATTGTGTACAAAATAGATGTAATATATTGGGAGGCATGTTGTAACTAAAACCATAATCATGGGCTCCAGGTTCCATCATTACTCTTGTATCTAACCTCTAAAGTTGTTTTTTTTTAATTGTCTTAGTTTAATACACATTGCTAGATGAAATGTGAGTAACTTATGGTGATTACTGGAGAGAACACAGTTTATGTAACACATAATTGTATACAGTTTAAATACTGTTGTCATGAAGTTACACGGTGGCATATTCTTACTGTGGCCATATGTTCTTCTGAGTAAGAGACTCGTGGGGAGTCACCATTTCATAACTCATTCTGCACAGTTTGTGCAGTTAACTGCATTTACCTGCCTTTTACTTGCATGGGGAGTTGAATGTGTTAAAATATTCTGCAGCGGTTCTGTTCTGTGTTAACATTGCGTTTCATTTTTTTGATATGTTTAAATCAGCAAATTTATATATTATTGCATGTTTTAAAATGCTGATTTAGAAGGGTGGTTATAGATTCATTTGTCTATAGAATGTTCTGTAGTGGAGCACAAGGAACAACTGTTCTGTTGGTGAACAAATGAAACTTTTCCATCTGTGGGCAAAGTTAGTGCACAGAGAAGGGCTTGGGTGTAGGGCAGGATTTTTGTCTTCGTATGGACTTGGCAAATACTCCTTTCTAATTTGAATTTAATTCAGGCATTATTGTCCCTTTTTCTTTCTCTCTCTGAAGCTACATTTCCTTGCCTAATTTAAGGACCACCTTTTGAGGAATGCCTGGTTTGGGGCAGTACAGATGGGTCTATTCCTGTGAAAATGGGGCTGTTCGTTGAGGTTAATTATCCATAAGGTCCTGACTTATGAGGATACTAGAATAGATGTTAACTATGAATAATTTAGTACAGCATCAGATTGCATGCCACTTAAGAAGGCCTCTGCCTGTGAAGCCTTATATCTTGTTGAAATCCACCCAGTAGTATGAAGGTTACTGCTTGTACTGATATTTTATTGTACTCTTTTAATTCTATTTTAAGATTTGTCAGTGAATATTTTATGGTGATAAGTAACAAAAATATCTGTGCAAGAGTAGATACAGTTTGTTTTTGAAAAGCTGAGGTATTGAGCTAGACTTCAGTCTTAAACTGTCTTTTAAATTTATTTTTAATCTTTGACTAGCATTTTCTCCACTCACATCCTAGACAGTCCTTTTAGGTGGTACTTCATTGTGGGAAAGGAGCAAGGCTTAATGAAAGACTTGCTAGCAAGAGTACAAGGTTTCAGTGCTTTCTGCAAATTGCCCTGGTTGCTCATACATCTGGCTAGAGCAGACTGTGTCTCATATTGCAGAGCCTTTTACAGGAGAAAAACTGCAAATATAGCACTCTGAAACAGTTCCAAGTGCAGATAAATTTACTGTATGCCTTTAGCAGACTTGGTCATTGCAACGGAGCACTGGATGTGTTTTTTAAGAATGCTAAAATGACAGTGTTTTGTCATGATATACTAGGTTTTTCACAAAACCGCCCCAAAACATCAGGGATGAGCTTCATGAAGAAAGAAGTTGCTTTGTAAATGTCAAGGAAAGAACATAAAAATATCAACATGCGAGAGAAGTAGTAGAGAAAAAGGAGGTTTGGGGGCTTTTTGTGGAGAGAGACTGATGCTTTATGATATTTAAGGAAGATCTGTCAGATGTCTGGAAAGGTTTCTTTTCTCTGTCTGACTATTTCTGACTGTTGCTATTCTCCATGTCAACTCGTAGGGTTTTTTTACGATGGGCCTCTTCATCAGGATGCTCTATTACAGCTGCACTTACCTACCTTAACTGGTCTTTAGAATTGTTCTGTAGGACACTTTCAACCTCATTCAGAACACAGAAATTTTTTTTTTTCCTCTTCCAAATGCGATTTGCTGTAATGTGTGTGATGCTGTTAGAATCTGACAGGGTGAGGTACAGTCATCCCTTGGTGCCCCCTTCAGTGACTGAAGATAAAATAGGCCTTTTATCTTTTTGTGCTCCTTCACAGGGTAGTGAGTAATTTAGGTGTTCATTAAGGGTTGATAGTTAAATGCTAAGATCTTGCTGGATGCGTTTATTTTCTCCTTAAAGGCGAGGATCCAGATCGGTCCCTTTGAACAGGCTCTCCTTGAGCTGTACATTATGGAGGTGTTTTAATAAACATCCCTGTTTAAGAGTTTTAATAAAGTAGTTCTGCACTTTGCTACTGACTGATACTTTGATGGAAATGCCGTTTTGTTTACAGATGGAAAGAGCTCATTAAGTTCAGCCCTGGTGTAAATTTTTTAAGGCTGTTTATTTTCAAATTGGAAGCTTAAAATTGAACTGAAAATTAGTGGGACTTTCCTCACTCTGGAGCTTTTTGATCTATGTTTTAATTGTCTTCTCTGTGCAAATACTTTTTATGGTGAAATAAACTGCAGCCATGAAAAGTTGAATTATCAGTTTTCCTGATTCAAGTTCCAAGTTTCCTGATACTTGAGAGGAAATTCTACTGTGAGTGTGTGCACTATGTCTGCAATAACTATGGCAAGAAAGCAAGAAGTGCCTGAAAGACTTTTTTTTTTTTTAAGGTAACATTTTATTGGTGCTGTGCACAAGAACAAGCTATCCTCCAAACCTAGAGGTGTGAGAGGAACAGACTATGAAGTTATATTCTGCCTTTTATTTTTGTGTTTAAAGTAAACTTTCTCCTGTTGTTGTTCAAATGTGTCAGTTGAAGTATTGCAGTTAAAAAAGTACTGGAGTGTCATTGTTTTGCTGCAGTGTGTCAGCAGAGCCTTATTAAAGCCTTGATATTTATTGTTTCCTATTTAGCTTTTATCAAGTGGTGATTTTATGCAATGGCATCAAGCCACAGTTCTTCACCAGTGCCTCAGTCAAACAGCAGTGATGCTTTCTTTAAAAAAGAAATGGATGCCACGAAACGCTTTCGCCCTGTGCAGTCACTGCCTGATGTGTGTCCCAAGGAACCCACAGGTAATGTTGGTGTGCAGGGAGAGTGAGAATGCAGTTAAATCTGCTGAACTGTTTGCAGTTGTTCACTCAGCATTTGTCGTGGTGGGTGTAGTGTACTGAGCCATAGTCATATTTGTTCAAGTGTGCTGTAATTCTGCTTTATACCACCCATGTTCCTTTGGAGCATTAGGAAAGAATTCGTATTTGCAGCTCGTTTTAAGATGTTCCCATTATAGATGGGATATGATTCCACATTGCAGCTGTGATCCATACTCCATGCAATAAGAGGATATAGTCTTTCAGAGCCTGCAGCAGATGTGTCCAGTGTGCTTGGAGTCTGGCTGCATCACTTCTGTGAAACATCCCAGCCCTTCTGCACTAGGAAGCAAGAGACTTGTCTGTAGTACTGTTGTAAGTCTCTAGTGCTGTTATAAAACCAGGTTTTGGTCACAGCCCTAGCTGCTGTGATGAACTAAAGCTTAGTTTATAAAAAGGAGTAGGTGGGGTGGGATCTTGAGGGTTATGATATATAATGCTAATGAACTGCAGCTGTCATTCTGATCAAGTTCAGAATATTAGAAGTCTGTTTGTGGTTGGAATTTTTTTCTCTGCGGTAGAAGCTAATGCTGTTGAGCTGAATATATTTAATGAGTGTCAATACACCAATACTGTGTTCAAAACTTGTGTTGGCTAATCTGATAGCAGTGCAAGTTGAAGTGTCGCAGAAGAATATCATCGGTCTTTTGCATGGATAATGCTAATCCACCATGTAATTGGGAAGACATGGCTTGCTTAAGAACCACACTTTAGCAAAAACTACAGCTTTGTTTCTGACCTTAACAAACTGTCTTGTCTTTTGTGCTGCAGGCGATCCCAGTAACTTATGTGACAGCCCATCTCTAGTTGTGGATCAGGAAAGATGGACTATTTATCATTCCAAAGTCAATCTCCCAGCAGCGCTAAATGATCCTAGGTTAGCAAAAAGGGAATCTGATTTCTTTACAAAAACATGGGGAGTGGACTTTGTGGACACTGAAGTCACGCCTTCATTCTACCTCCCACAGATCACCAAGGAACATTTTGCATTATACCAACAGGAAATCACTCCGGTAAGAATGCCCAGGTAGATGCACATAGTGCTAGGGACCAGAAGGATATCCTTCTTCTAATTAGAATGTCCCAGCTAGTAGTCCATCCTACAGCTAGCTGATAATTAATTTGCTTTTCAGTGTTTGTTGGGTCTTCGTTAGACATTTCTAGTTTTATAATCTCAGTATCCACCATGTGGAAAATGCTGTCTGAATTGTCCCGAGGCAATTTTTTTTTTTTTTAGTTTCTGTCTGTGAATACTGAGCTCTGCACCAAGGCTTACAATTCATATTTATTCTTTCTGATTAAGAATCCTTTTTTCTGCAAGGATTGTTTAATGATTGGGCTCTGCAGTGCCAGCATAGCATTCTCAGACCTTTGGGTCAAATGACTGCATGCTGCAAGAGTTGACACTTTAAGAGTCTTCAATCTGAACATTTAAACATTTATATATGAAGTTCTTAAACTATAAATAGGCCTATTATCTTGATGATTTCTTTTGTAACAGGAAGGTTTAAGCTACATCTAAGGACACCAGGACCAGTAGGAGACTTCTACAAACTCTTAAAATACAGGTGTCAGTAAGTATGTAGTGTTCTCTTTTTTTTTTTTTCTTTTTCACTGAAAGAACATGTAGAAGTCTCCCGCTGTTTTCTGCTTCCTTGGTTTGTAACTTCCTTATTTTTTTGCTGGTTCAGAATTAGCTGCAGGAAGTGTTACTTGTGTAATTGTAGTTAAAGGCTGTGGAAGTGAATTGTCTATGACTGAACTACAACTGAACTATTGCCACCATTAACTCACATATTCAGCATTTCAAATGTTTAAGATTTCATCCTTTAGAATTAGCACTTCATTAGTGACTGCTCAGTGAAAGAAGATTTTGAAAACAGGGAACTGACCTGTGAGGTAGCTTCTAGCAGAAATCTAGTTAACATTAGTGTTCTTTAGAAACATAATTTCTCACCACTGTGGTCTCTGGTGGTGTATGAAATTTGAAGCTCAGCATGATGAAACAAGATATGTGGTTTCAGCAAGGTACTCATTAGTAAGGTATGGAAGCAATTTCTACTTTGATCCAATTTAATTTAGCAATGAAAAAGCATTAATTGTGTGTTAGTGTGATTTCTGGATTAGACATCAAATAAATGTTTGTATATATAATTACAGTTGATCTATGGTTATATATCATTACGTAGAGAAGTTATTACACTTCTTCAGTAACTTCTGTGTTCATTTTCTTTCAAATGTAAAGATACAGGAAAAAAACCAACCTATCTACTGTAGGTTGAAGTTTTTGGTACCTTTCACCTGGAGAAACTGTCTGAGCTTATAAAAGGAAGAAAATACTGTTGTGAGCTTGTGAGAATTATTTGGCATAATGCAGTTGTATTTCACTGAATGTCCTACTTCAACGAAAAAAACTTATTTTTTAAAGATGGTTTTTAAGCCTCAGAATAATTCTTTAATATATTTTCTCTTTTCCAGAGAGAGAAGATTCATGAAAGATGCAAGAATATTTGTACTCCTAAAGATACCTTCGACAGGACTCTATTACACACACATGGTACAGTCAAAGCTGTCCTTTAGTCATTAAAAAGTAATGTCCTTTTGTATGAGTATGTTATGTCATCAATAATGAATGTTACGAATTTTATTCATTATTGATTCTGTAACGTACTGATCATCTGTTACTCGCCCAAGGGCTTCATGGGCAGTAGTAGCTGGTGATGATTTCTTTGTAACGATAATTAAAAACTCAAACATGGTTGACTAGAATTATTCAAGAGCATTGCCAGTATTTTATAGGTCAGAATGCTTGTGATACCTGCTTTGAAACCTTTTCTTGGCATGTTTGCTTTCATGGCAGGTCATTGTGTCCCCAGCGGTGTTTTCTTTAACTGCTTTTTATTTTAACGTCCATTGTTAAACTGTTGCATCAAATTTGTAGCAGCTGTTGTGTTGGCAGTGAAGAACAGCAGTGCAGGGCCATTCCTATGCCTCTGCCATGAGGATCACAGGGTGGCTGAGGTGGGAAGTGACATCTCAAGATGGTCTAGTCCAAACCATCTGCTCAAGCTGGGTCACCAGTGGGAGGACAGTGTCCAGTTAGGTTTTGAATTTATCCACAGATGGAGGTTACGCAACTTGTCTGAACAACCTGTTTCAGTGTTTGACCACCCTCGTGGTAAAAGGATTTCCTTATGTTCAAGTGGAATTTTTCATGTATCAGTTTCTGACCATTGCCCTCTGTCCTGTCCCTGGGGACCACTGAGAAAAAAATGCTGTGTCTTCCTTCCACCCTCTCATGAGATCTTTAAACACATTGGTAAGATCTCCCCTGGGCTTTTTCAGTCTAAACAGTCTCAGGTCTCTCAGATTCTCCTCCTTGTCTCTTAATTGTCTTTGTGGCTCTTCACAGGATTCACTCCAATATGTCTGCGTCTGTCTTGTACTGGGGGGCTCAGAACTGGGCAGCTGTAGCAAGGCTGAATTTCAAGATTTTATGGCAATAGTTCTGCTAATATGAAACTAGACAAAGGAAGGTGAGAGGCAAAATCAGAAAGAAAAGATGAGCAAAAGGAAAAGAAACACTTCATAACTGGGAGATAATTTTTAATAATTAATTTATTTTAATTTACTTTCTCAAAAATGCTAGCACAAAAGGGTTCTTTTACCAATCCCTGTTTGATTAGTCTTATCTATATCAATGTCTACAGATAATGCAGCAAGAAGCATTCAGTAGTTTACTTCCGATAAAGTTCTTTCAGTTGACTTTCTTCCTCCTTTTCTGTGCAAAAGGAAATCCTTCTGCAGGGTTTTTTTGTACGGTTGTTATTTTGGAATAGCTGCTCCTGAATGTCTGTGGCACATACTGCAGAATAAAAGTTCCTTCTTCAGCCTTAGCTTAATCTATTTTGAAAGAGTCCGAGTCTTTTGTTTTTAAAAAGAGAAAATTACACCAAGTGTCACCAAATTAACTGGGAGATCCTTGGGTAGCCAGAAAGTTCCTAGTAGAAGCATCATTTGGTTAACTGAAACTCAAGATCTTCTATAATTTCTTTTGTTAGCATTTGCTGTCTTCCTCTAACTCCAGCCCACAAGACTTGGCCTTTCACTTCCATAAGAATTGATCTGTTAAGAGACTGAGGACAGCAGGATGATTCCAAGGTTGTCTTTTGTATTTCAATACAAATAAAGTAAGAAACAAATCAAGTGAAAACCAAAGAGGTGAGAGCAATGTGGGAGGTGATGCTGAGCTAGCGCTTACCATGTTTGTCAGGGATGAGCAAACCATCCAGCAGAGACATAGGCTTATTGCTTTTAAGTTCCTTAACTTTTTTTGTCCTCCAATGTGCCCTCCCACCATAATGCACACTAAGTTAATGAGTAAGGGAGGAAAAGGGGAGTTTTCCTGAGGGGAAAACCTCAGGAGTCTGAACTTGCCTTTTCTTCAAGTTCTGCTGGTGTATAATTATGCAGCTCTTCCTCAGCTCAACTCCCTTGGCCTCTGCAGTTGTCAGGTCGGCTTGCTTCATGGGAAGTACAGCTGCTGTGCTGCTTGCTCACTGTGTTTGGGATTAATGAATGTGAGGTGCTTTGTATGTCTAACGTTGTCACTGTCACATCAGCACCTTTGAGTGCTCTGAGCATGAGACCTGAACTACGAAGGATGATAGAGCATTTCAAAGAATCAGAATGTTTCAGGTTGGAAGGGACTTCAGAAGGTCGTTATTGCAACTGCCATCTCAAAGCTAGTTCAGCTGTGAGGTCAGGCCAAGCCATTCAGAGCTGTAGCCAGAAAATCTCCAAGGATGGGCAGCCTACTCCAATGCTTGATTGTCCTCATGGGGGAAGAGGTTCTCCTCATGTTCAGTCAGAATGTTTCATTTCAATTTATAACCCTGTTCCCTCTCTGTGAGGAACGTGGCATTGTTATCTTCAAAACTTCCTCATAGGATTCACTTGTTCAAGGGAATTGTATTCTGTTGTTTGCTCATGAATGACTGACTACTTGTGTTTTGTTTTAATTTTAGATAAATCCAGAACAGATCTGGAACAAGTACCTAAGGTATGGCTTCTGTGCACTCTAAGCTTTTGTAAGGTTTTCTCACATGAAGTGTTGAATATATGCATATGCTCTGTAGCAACTTTGTCCTTGCTGATGACTTGGGTTGATTCTCAAGAGGATCTGCAGTGCTCAGAATTAAAAAAGACTAAGAACGATTTGTTAGTCTTTTTTTTTTTTTCCTTGTTGCTACCCATGGTATTCATTTTTCAGTTAAAGTAGAATACAAATAACATTATTTTTTTCATCACTAAATAAGTCAAAGTTTAAAACCTCAGAGCTGAACAAAACTAGCCACCCTAGGAGGAAAGGGAAACTGAAAAGTTTGGTGGAAGCTTGAATATTGCATAGCGTACAACTTAGCATTAGGTTTAACTCCTTGAATCCTCGATTGAATCTCTCTTGCATATATGCATGCAGTATATATGTGCTTTTTGTGTTAGGTTGGCCAAAGACACAACTCCAGGTTCAGTTTTAGTCTGAATAATTTTTTCTAGGTACATTAAGAAGTCAGAGTGTTAATGTGGGTCATCATCTCTGTGCTAGTTGTGTGGGCTCTGATTTGAGTAGCTGTCACTGCATTGTTTAAAGTCCAGGAAACAAGAATGCTTTGAGTGTGGTGTGGTGCTGTAGTTTATGTTGAACCTTTTGAAATTACACTTCGTAAATACA
Source organism: Cephalopterus ornatus (assembly GCA_013396775.1). NCBI lineage: Eukaryota > Metazoa > Chordata > Aves > Passeriformes > Cotingidae > Cephalopterus > Cephalopterus ornatus. The sequence goes on along the minus strand of VZRE01013686.1, from coordinate 52,166 downwards.
GGGAAAAGGGTTCTACTGTGTGCCTGGAAGCATAAGGTTTGTACCAGTTTTGTCAAGTGTAAATGATGTTATCGGAGAGAATTCTAGATCAATAGTTCTCCAAGACATTAATGTTGTGTGTTGCTGACTCTTGCTGAGCGTGTTTGCTGCATCCTGCTGAAGGAGATCAGCCTGAAGCTCCACTCCATCCTGGCAACACTTGCTGCACCCTGACAGCTGGCTCAGTCTGGTAGAAGCTGTGGCCCCAGAAATGAGCAGATCAGCAGCAGGATGCCCCAGTTAGTGGAGAAGGTTGGCTCAGATTCTTTAGAGGGCTCACCTGCGCTTTAATGCTGCCTATGTTTGCATGCTCAGGATGTTTAGATCATCTCAGGTGCTTGAACACCCATGCTGTTTTGGAGCTGTGCCTTCCACTTTTGGGAAGATAAGATTTTATCGAATCACACAAGCTTTTTAAGTGTAAAGTAAATTGGTTGTAAGGTCTGGAATGAATTTGTTTGCCTTGATAAATGAAAATTTAGATTTTGAAATCCAACAAATAAGATCTCTATTAGCTTAATGAGACAGGAGGTGTGTTTAACTGGGGCAGAAAATGTAGGGCTGAGTGAGGCACATTTATTTCTTTTGTTTTTCTATTTCAGATTTTTATGAAACCAGATTTTGCCTTGGAAGATTCCTTAACGTTTAATACCGTTTTACCATGGTCTCATTTTAGTACCGCTGGTGGGAAAGGAAATCGTGATGCAGCTTCCTCCAAGTTACTTCAAGAAAAGGTACAACTTTGGTGCAAGATGTTGTTATCCATTGCAGCTGTTGGTTGCTACAAAGGAACTCCATTGCTGCTGTTGTGTACTGTTTGTTGAGATGCCACTCTTGTGGGCTTTGTTATCTCTCATTTTACATCAGGCTGCAGATTGTTACTAAGGAAGCATCTTACTGGAAGACAACTTTTTTTCCCCCTGCTAAATAAATCTATCAAATCTGGAAAAAAAGAATCTGTATATGATATAGTAGCTGGCTCGTCATGATGGCTAAAACGTAGTGAAGCAGGTGTATATTGAGGACTTCAGAGATGTGGAGCAGTTTCTTAGGGAGGAAGAGTATTTCCATGAGAAGGGAAAGCTAGAGGTTGTACACGGTGTAAGACTATTATTTTCTCATATCTCAGGAAAATTCCAGATTCAGGGCGCTGTGGCTTCTAGGCTAAAAGCAATACTAAATCCTATGGGGTTTGTATTTTAGGAGATTCCTCTTACTTTAGTTGTCATGGCATCTGCACTGATCCATTTTTGCATTTCACAAAGGAGAGCATGAAAGCAGAGCTGTTTCTTTCATATTGGAAACAGAAGTCTTTACTTGATCTTTTTTAATTTTTTTTTTGTTAGTTATGTAGTCACACTGTAGAAAATCTCATAATGAATCATCTTTATGATACAAATACCCATGAAATGCTTTTAGAAAATCTGCATAATTGTGGAGTCTGTTTTCTAACTTTAATTTTCCCTTCTGTTTAATCTACCAAAGCTTTTGGGAGCTAGGGGAAAAAATTTAGTGAGGTATATTAAGAAAAAAATAACATGAGATCCTCTGGAAAGTGTTTCCAAATTTCCAGGAGTTAGTCTTCCTGCTCTCCTGCCAGGTCAGGAGGAAGAGACAGGCTCTGCTGGAGGCCAACTCATCAGGTGTCCTCCACACCTAAAGTTGGAGGAATACTTTAGAGTTTCTTGAGGCAACTGCTGTTTGAAGATGAAAAAGCTGTGTCTGGCATATGTTGTAAAATTCCAAAGTGTTCCTGGCAGCAGCAGGATGGAAACTCAAGAAGGACTTTGAGTGAAGGAGACCCAGAGCCCTCTCTGATGCAGAGGTGTGAAAATAAGGCTTTGAATAGCCACGAGCCAAGCTGCTTTGGACAGGTGATACAAATACCTAAATAGCACAAAACTGTTCTGTTGCCTCCAAAGCCACTTGCCTAACAAACAAGTTATTACACTGCTTCATATTACTGAAATGAGCCCAAATTTTTTGTTTTACTCTTTAAAGGCTCTGATCTGCATGAGGTTTACACTTACCACATGTAAATATGCAGCCTGCTGCCAAAATTGTCCTTAGCTCCAGGCACTATTTTTCAACAGGATATTGAAAACAGTGCCTTAAGCACACCTCCTTAGGCTGTTAGTGCTTTGAGCTGCTGCTGATCTGCTTGAACAATTTCCCCATGATGTTTTTCTCTTCCTTACCTCCTTCCCTGTGTTGCCCTACATTGGGGCTGTAAGCTCTCTGAGGCAGGTACTATCATTTTGTTCTGTTTTTTCTACCTCGTTTAGCATAGTGAAAGGACCTGGGGCATCTGCTTGGTACAGTCACATAAATAAATGTTTGTAATAGCACCTTCTCTGATCCCTGTGTCACAGCCTGTCTCTGTTTTTCCTGTGGCTACGTGTGTCACAGGTGGCTGGTGGAGGATGCTTTTGATTAAACATGCGCACAAAAAAATACGGGTTTGCATATTGCATAAATCCCTAGTGTATCCGTAGAAAATGCGTGAAAATAACTGTTAACAAGGAAACCTCCTCCGGTTGATTTCCTTTCCATCTCTGGATGGGCCTTTTGAAATTCAGTATGAGGTTTGAATGCTTGGCATCTCTCAGAAACCAGGTCATCTGAGTATTAGCATTCAGACAAGCATCCTAATGCCTCAGTCCTTAGAGTTTGCATATTCAGCATCAGCCAGAACACAGAACTTTTACAGGTCAAATAATTGGGGCAAACCAGTGGTCTGGTAACTGTTCAACACAGAGAATTGGAATTTCAGGTTCTGAACATGTTTAATCTCACAGTGCCGGCACACAGGAAATATGCTTGGTACTAACTCCTCCTGGTTGGCAAAAAAGCAACCGGAGCCACAGGTATCCTGGAGATTTTTCTACACAGAAGGTACTACAGCTCTTTAAATAAGCAGAGCCATTCCAATGGCATGTCATCAAGTATAGTCAGCTGCACCTTTAGCAGCTTTGGTGACCCAAACTAGACATAGAATATTTGCATGTGTACACTGTTGTTGGTTGCAAGCCAATATCCAGAGCAGTCTGCTGGTTGTCCATATTCTAACAGTGCCGGTGTAGAACCATGTGGTACAAAAGTTTGGGTATCTTAGAGTTATTTGCTTTTCTAACTTGTTATTTTCAAGCAGGAGAAGCATCAAATCAGCCTTCCCAAAGTGATTTTGAGTTCCTTTACAAAGAAACTATTAAACCACAATGGATAGTTGTTTGCTTGCTAATATGACAAAGAGATTTAGTTTTTATTAGGAGAATTTCTTCATGATGCAGTAAGACAAATACCCTGAAAGTGTTTTTGCATGGTGATAAAGCTTCCAAGTCATAACAATAGTGTTCGTTTTTCCTCTTTCTTCCTCCTTTCTAGCTGAGCCATTATCTGGACATCGTGGAAGTCAATATTGCTCATCAGATTTCTCTGCGCTCAGAAGCATTTTTTCATGCAATGACCTCTCAGCATGAATTGCAGGACTACCTCAGGAAAACCTCCCAGGCTGTAAAATTGCTTAGAGAGAAAATCTCTAAAATTGATAAAGTAATGTGTGAAGGATCACTTCGAGTTCTCAGACTGTCACTCACTAGAAATAACTGTATAAAAGCATACAATAAGTTGAAGTTAATGGCTACTGTGCATCAAACACAGCCCACAGTACAGTTGCTGCTATCCACTTCTGAGTTTGTTGGAGCTTTGGACTTAATAGCAACAACACAGGAGGTGTTACAGCAAGAGCTTCAAGGTATTCACAGTTTCCGGTAGGTAACTATCTAGGAAATTAATAAAATGCAAGTAGAGCTGGAATGTGTTGAGCACGTTATGTTGGCTGAAGGGGTTTGTTCTACCTTTGTTCCTTCATTCTTAGAGGACACAGTGCAAAAGGTACAAAATACAAGTGTGGCATAAGCAGTGTGACTAATGCCTGATGATTGATTTTTGGGTTTGGTTTTTTTTTTTTTTTAAGTGAGGTGAACTTTTAACATCTAGATGCTCTGTGCTGCATTCCTGTTTACAGATGTTTTAGGGGTGCAGAGATGAGGCATGAACTGTGGCTGGACTCTCATCTTGCATGGCTTGTAGCCCACAGCTGAGAGGGTGTTTTCCACGTGGGGTTCTGCAGTCCTCATGGATGCAGCACTCTGGAGATGGAGTCTTTGATACACAGATGCACTCCAGGCCTGTGTCTTTAGTGATTGATCTGGGCTTGTGGTGTTACGGGAATATGCACGGATCATGTGTCGGATAGGTCAGCCCCTGCCTGGGCTTGTGCTGGAAGGAGCTTTGCAAGCAAAAGCTGGTGCAAAACTGTCAAGCAACGGCTCAAAATGTGGTCTGAGGTTGACAGCTGGTCAGATGGGATGTGTTCAGCTGTGTCTGCTCCTGTGACCAGGAGCATTTCCTCTTCACTTCTGTGAGCTGCTCAAGTTGCAAAGGGAAGAAATAGTGAGGAGGTGCTTCCCAAGCTGCTGTTGCTGCTGCTTTTTTACCCATGTTTGCTACAGTAATGGGAATGTGATGGATTCTGTTAATAGTGGATACTTAGAGCTCCTCTGGGAGATGCCACTGCACTGGGCAAGGTCCTCTCTGATATGCAAGAGTATTAATACAGTAGAATTCTTTTAGCTGATGTAAAATAAGCTATCACAGCCATCACAGACAGTTTAAAAGTGTTGCGTGCAAAGCTGCTAGTGTGGTGCTGGCAGAAGTAGTGTGTGGTTAACTCAGCTCAAGGCCTGGATCAGCCAGTTGAGGAGCTGTATGCTTAGTTTTTTAAATTGATGGGTGAGGGGGTGGTTTGTTTCGAGGTTAGGTGGCTCCTGCAGCCTGGTGGTCCTCAGCTTGCATAATAAAAGCATGGTTGTTGCTCAATGACTGCAACAGGAATATGGAGAAGTTTTTGTGGTTACTGCTCTTGTCCATCTGTTCTGTCAGGGTCCTCTTCTAACACCCTTCCAGCTGGTTTGGAAAACTGCTCAAATTTTATGTAGAAAAGATCTTGGGAAAAGTAGTTACAAATAAAAAAAAAAGGAAAAAAGGTAATTTAAAGAGCTGATAAACTGTTAGGGCCGAAGTTGCTGGAAGCTGTTAGTGCTTTTCTGAAAAACCTAGAAACAAACCATCTAAAAAGTGTCGATTGTCCCTCTTCAGACACTTCAGCACAGTTGCTGTCCTCTTTACTGTTCCTACTCTCAACCACTTGATTACGGTGCGTAGACTGTGCCTGAGTCCCATTTGTATTGATCTTGATGATAGTCAATGTACTTCTACAACCCTGTGACAACATCAGTCAGAACTGGATGTGTTTTGCAGTTGAGTAACCTGTGTGCTCTGTCAGCAGAGAGTGCCATTCTGTTGTCATTGTGGTTGATACACATGATGTCCCAAAAATGTGCCATTATTTTAAAATTAATTTCCCTCAGACGTGGAACATATTTGCAGGCAGATATTCGTCCTGTCTGTCAGGAATAATTTCTGTGAATAAAGCTTAGCTGGGTTTTTTTGGTAGTTACAAATAGTGATGTGAGTGGGAAATGTCCCCACTGCTTTCGACAGTGAAGGCTCAGAAAGGTGAGTTAAGGGCAACCTAAGTCAATTGCCCCACCAGACATGCAAGTGCAGCTGAGAAGTTCCCAGCACAATTCCCAAATCTCATAGTGGGCTATATACATACATATTGCTCGTGTGGAAAAACAATGTGCAATGGAAAGATAGAGATCTTGATAAAACTTGTGAGTAAAAATGTTGTGTTTCAAAAAATAAGTAAAATTTTAAAAAGTCTCAAATGATGGCAAGAACACATACTTCAGCTTTTCTCAGAAATACCAAAGGGATCTTCTTGCTTTGTTCTGAGCAGGAATGCTGCAATTGTCAAGTGAGTTAAATACCTGGTTTCTTTTAAGAAGAGATGAACTTCTAAATCAGTATCTCATTTTTAAAAAATAATTACAGTCTTTTTTTGTAAATAATTTGCATCTGATTAAAAAAAACCAAACAACTTGTTGCTTTATAGCAGCTTGTAGGATTTTCTTTTGAACAGAAAGCTTTTAAATTGAGTCATGTCAGAATCTGTTAATACAAAGCAGTAGGAAAACTACTCAGATCATCCATAGACGATGATTTTTCTCTGGTCATACTATATGCAGAAAAAAAATGCGGTTTGCCTCCAGTTGTAGTAAAAAATGAAAGAACCTTAATGGTTCTGTGAAGTAATAAATTGGTGTCTTTAATCTAGGTTAATATCCCTAATTATATATGTATCAGTTGTAACTGCTTGCTACTACTCTAGGATACAATTAAAGTTTTAGAGCTCCAACCTTTTCAAGTTTATCTTTTTAAATTTACAAAAAAACCCAAAAAACAAAAAAAAGACTACCTAAACTAGTGTGAACTAAATTTCAAAACTGTTCTCCCACTTTCTGCATTGTTTTCACAGTCCTTTTTGGGGTGATGAAGATATAGTGGTTTTATTTTTTTGGCACAGGTACGCTGGCAAACCACACTTTTATCCTTTTTTTGCACAGTAAAACCCAGGGACATGAAAAGTAGTTCTCATTTGTGTATTTTAAAAGAAGTTTTACCCTGCACTTATAATTTTACATCACAAGAGTTGTCATATTCAGTACTCATTGAAGGCATCTGATGTGTGACTGGGACCTGTTAAGAGATAATTGCCAAGGTATTTTGCTGGAGTGTGAATTAAGGTTTGATTTGTTTCTGCATGTTTCAGGCTAGGGGCATTTTTGTTGCTGTTGGGGACTAGAATATCATGGGCAGAGTGGTGAGAGCAAGTGCTGGGAACTCTAGTTGGGCGTTTCCATACCTGGGGTTGGAGAGGGCAGGTTGTGTTGTGTTTTGGTGCAGTTTAGCACAGTTAAAGAAATAACGTACCAAAGAGCATCTTCATGCTTTCCTAAGAGCCTTTGTGTTGTGGGTGTTAGTCCTACAGTAAGTTTTGCAACTCCAGTTATTGTGTTGCAGATAATAATCTTTAGGGGTTTTTGTGTTGTTTGTTTTGAAATGTCCATGATGCAACTGGCTTGGATTTTTTAGAGGCTATATTTGCTTAAATTAGATATTTGAAATATATCTGCTTTGTCCATTCCAATGAATGATTGAACAACAATTTCAAAAGCAGGCACATCCCTGAACATCTTGAAATAAATAAAAAAAAATAAAATTAATCTGCTCAACTCCAGATCCAGCAAGAGTCATTAACTTCAGCTCAGTACTGACCACATGGGTTTCTGCAGGGAGGAGATACCAGGGAGTCATGAGCTACACGATCTCATGGTCCAGCTACACCAGCAATGAATTACAGCCATGTTCATCCTCCCCATTTTGTACCCAGGTTTTTTATTTAAAATATCACAGTTGCTGCTAATTCTTATTGGCAAAGTATCTTGTTTGTTTTTGTTTAAAAAAAAAAAAAAAGGCAGTCTGATTTTTTTACATATGTTTGTTCCCAGCTGTCAGTGGAGGTTGAAAAGCCTGGAGTGTTTGACATCTCTGAAGTTCCCACTTTTAGTTTTACTTTGCTGGAAATTTCTCTAGCTGCACAACTTCTTAAGAGTGGTTGATATTTCCGATGTGAGAAATTCCCTTGTCGTTCTGTATGACAACAGTCTGCAAAATATGGTTTAAAATCTCCAATACATGGAAAAACGTTTTTTATTTAGAGTAGCGTAAAAATTGCAAATTTAAAAACTGTGTTCTCTGAAAGCCATCCTGCCATGTAATGCTATTACTGCATCTCAGTCATGTGAATTTAATGTGTAACCACGTCAAAATCAAATGTTTGAATTAGAAGAACTTACAGACTGATGAGCTGAGGAACTCAACAAGCAACAGAAGTATTCTTCCTTTTCAACACCTTTGTACTGACAAGCACTGAGTATTCTTAGTTCTGGTTCACTTCATTCGGCAGAGAGGTACTTCACACCTTCCAAAAAAAAAAAAAAAAAAGCCCTACTTCCAAAATTTATCCTCCATCAGTATTCAGGTCCATATGTGCAAGGTGACAGTGTCTCTGAAAAATGCATGGTTTCAGCTGCTCTGAGGAGTGAAAGATTGGAGCCTCCCATTAAGCCAGTGTTGATTGCGTGGAAATTACTTGCTGGGTGGTTATTTTCTTCAACTGTGAACTAATGATTCATTTTCAGGTTGATTATTTAGCTCATCTCTCAATGGCTGTTTTTCTTAGGCATCTTGGCTCACAGCTTTGTGAACTGGAAAAGCTGATAGATAAAATGATGATTGCAGAGTTTTCAACTTATGCTCGCAATGATTTAAATAGACCCCTAGAAGATGATTGCCAAATTCTAGAAGAGGTATGTCTGTTATTGAAATAAACTGTCTGATGAATATGTTTGCATCCTTAACATACTTAATTAGCCCTAACTAATTCACTCAGGTCCCTAGCAGCAACACTATAATTTTAGACTATTTCTCTTCTCATGCAAACCTCCCCCTGCCCCTTTATTTTTGTGCTTGATAAAATTAAATAATTCTAATTAAACTCAGAACTGCCATCCAGCCCCACTTTAGTTTTTCAAAATAATCAGTTCGCTTTTCTCTGCTAAAATGTATACTGAGTTCACTTTATGAACCTCAGCATGTAAGTGGAAAAGAACAGGGACTCTCATTGACTTGGCTGTAAAATTTCAGTTTTGCAATGAAAGTTGATATTTGCATGTTGTTCTCATTCTGTCTCCCTATGCTTTTATGGGTGCTTATATCAAGCATATGGCTGCCCTGAATACTGCTTCATTTGCAGTATATATATATATATTCCTCATTCCTCTGAAGATCATAAACATATGAAGGAAGATTAAGCTGTTGTGATTTGCTTTCTAGCCTGGAAAAGATTTTTCTGGATTTTGCCTGTACTGTTCTTCAGTAATTGCTAGACCCTAAGAACTGTTCAGTCTTGTTTCATAAAATGTAGTGATTGCCAATAGCACTGAAATACCCCCATTTTGGCCCTATAGTTTCTTCCCCCCTCTGTGCTGCAATGTTCTGGCCTCTCACTTGGGCTGTATTTAGTGTCAGTCTTACTCAGGTTAAGGAAACTCACTCATCTCATCATTAGAAATATCCATATTTTTAAGCCCTAGTGAATGAGCCCAACTAAGGAACAGGCAGGAAAGGGGGTGGGAGAAAGGCACTCCGCTGATATTGCCACAGGGAACTTTGTAGAAGTAAAGCATGGAATTAGGCTCGAGGTGCTGGACTGATCTAAATGCTTTTCATGGTGTGTTTGATACACGAACTTTCTTACTGCTGTGCAATTTCTTAAAATTGTTTCTTGTCTTCACTTTGATATTTTTTAATGTATTTTTTTTAATTTTTTCTTGATAGGAGAGACTCGTATCTCTAGTGTTTGGGCTTCTAAAACAAAGGAAGCTAAATTTTTATGAAATATATGGAGATGAAATGATTAATACTGCAAAGAACATAATTAAACAGGTAAGCCAAACATTTCTGATGTATCTGACAAGATAACCCCTTACAGATTATTTTTTTAGTTGTTAAGGACAGCTCTGATGAAGTTTTTTGGTGGCTGATGGTCTCTCATTTAGAGCAGCTGAGCTTGCAGACACTAAGGGCTTCCTGAAGCACAGAGGTCTGTTTGCAGAAAAGACTTTTTGGAAGGTATAGATGGCATAACCACACCCCAGTTTTCTCTGTATAATTACAGTTGTTCTGAACTTTCCTTTCTCTCAACACGTGGCTCTCCTGAATAGTGTAATTGTGTTATAACACTATGTTTCATTTAAAAAAACCAAAAACAAAAAACAACAAACAAAAAAGGCGCAACAAAATTAACACCCCCAAACCACACCAAAAAGCCTGACCCCCAGCCCTCTGAAAAGCAAACTCTCCAAGTTCTTGGTGTAAACACATAAAAGAGAATCAAAGAACTTGCCAGTTGAAAGAATCGAATTCCCAGCAAATGCTACAGAAAACATTGTTTGCCTTAATGTTAACAGAGACCTAGCATAGGCACATGATTAAAAAGCTGGAAAACATCCTTGCCTTCTTCTGAGAGAGCAAGGTGAAGTAATGAAGAAAAACAGCTAAAATCAACAGTTGAACAAAGTTCAGATTACTTCTTTGGGGGAAAATGCATGAGCTAGTTAGGATAATGACATGACAGCTTTGGTTTGCAAACAAAAACATAGAGAGAACTTTTAGTGTGTGTTTGGTACTTTTAATTTTACTCATCTTGTTTATTTGCACACATATGTGAGAATATTGTGTAAGGAGTTGGTTTTTTCCCTAAAGATACATGGTTATTTCAAGAGTTATGGTCTGGTGTGCTATGAGCTCCCTCTGACTTGTATCTCAAAGGCTGGGAGATAAGTGCTGGGTTTGCCATCTCCTGTCCTCGCAGCATATAGTCTGCTGTTCACAGCTGCATTGTGAACTGGGTTGGGAACCTGGTTTTAAAAAGTTTGGATTTATTTTTTTAATATTGTTACTGGAAGGTTTTTGTTTTGAGCCAGAATTGGCTCTCCCAACCCCCTTCACATTGCAGTTGTTCTGCTGGGAATATCTGTCTTTATGTTGAATTTTCTGGGTGTCACCTCTGCTTAAAAATAGGCAAAGTTTAATCAACTTCCACTATAAATTTCTATTGAATAAGGAAAATAAGGATTGGAGTATTTCTGTGTGGTTTGTGCAACACTTTTGTGTTGTGACCTATTGTCTTGACTCTTGGGGATACCTTCCCTTAATAAAGGAAACAGTTTCCTTCCCACACCTCAAATGTGCTTTCTCTTCAAATATATTGCTGGGCTGTTTTGGTCAGTGCTTTTTAGAAGCTGTTTGTGGCCAGGCAGGTGAAAGGGCAGAGGTTTGTAAGCACTGACCAGGCAGTTCACATACAGTTCAAGGACAAGGTATGTTCTTGAAGAACAACACACTTTTTGTTCTACAGGGGTACTGACCACCGTTACTCAGAACACAGGTAAAATCCATGTAGTTTGAGATGGCAGCCCTCAGTGACCATTGGGATTGTACACATTTGCTTAAAGGCAAGATGAGTTCACACACTACTGACTCATTTGTTCAGTTTATTGATTGGCATTTGGGAGAAAACCCCTTTTTTGGTCTGAATGGAGTTGATTTGTACCTTAGGCTTACAAGTAGTGTGAAAACAGATCAGTGAAATGACTGTAAAACAATAGATGTATTTGGAATGAAAACAGATTGTTCTGGAGACCTGAAGAAATTGGCCAGTTTTGTGTGTACCAGGGGCTTTGGGGGGTTTCTTTTGGGTTTGGTTTTTTTTTTTTCATTTGTTTGTAGAGAAATAAGTTGTTAAAGTGATACAAATGTGTGTTTATTTTGTTATTTTACTTTTCCTTATTTAACTTGAGGATTATTGTGTATGTTATGAAACTCAGCAACAGTTAGAAAGAAGCTAAGATCTTGTTTTGTTTTGTTTTTTCCCCCTTAAAATTTAACAGTGTGTGGTTAATACGGTATCGCAGATAGAAGAAATAGATACAGAAGTGGTTGTTAAGTAAGTATGCAGCCAGATTTTTTTTTTTTTTTGGTAGTGGGTGGGGATAGGATGTTTTTTAGCATAGACAAATTTACTGTTCCAATTTTTGCTTAAATTTCCCTATAATTAAGGATTATCCGTCTCTTTCCTCTTAAACCTCTGCTTCTGTCTGCCTCTGTGTGGATACTGTGTTCCCCTTCTCATTCAGATTCTAATGTTACCTTAAATTTAACTTTAAAATAAATACTAAAATTCTGTGACTCTCACTACATGAAGCATATATCTCTTAAATATATATCCACTTGAAGGCATTCCCCGTTGTCACAATCTGGGATTTTATATTAAGACGTGTCAGTAGTTTCAGTTTGTCCTGTGTGATTGAGAACAGGAACTATCCAGAGAGGAGACCAGACAACTTTAGTTTTAGAAATGGTCTGTCAGGAACCTCACAAAGCCCAGCAAAGGCAAATGCCATGGCAGAGATGGAGATGGAGCCAGGCTCCTCTCAGAGGTGTACAGTGGGTGCAAGATGAAAATGGGTGCAAGATGAAAGATGAGGAAGGCCAGAAAAATCTGTTCCCTATACGAATGGTCAAACACTGGAACAGGGGCCCAGAGAAGTGTGTTCTGGGACATGGTCAGGCTTTAACTGGGCAGGGCCCAGAGCAACCCAGTCTAGTTGGACCTGCCTTGAGCAGGGCTTGGACAAGGGTGCTCCAGAGGCCCGGGGGCTCCAGAGGCCCCGGGGCTCCAGAGGCCCCGGGGCTCCAGAGGCCCCGGGGCTCCAGAGGCCCCGGGGCTCCAGAGGCCCCGGGGCTCCAGAGGCCCCGGGGCTCCAGAGGCCCCGGGGCTCCAGAGGCCCCGGGGCTCCAGAGGCCCCGGGGCTCCAGAGGCCCCGGGGCTCCAGAGGCCCCGGGGCTCCAGAGGCCCCGGGGCTCCAGAGGCCCCGGGGCTCCAGAGGCCCCGGGGCTCCAGAGGCCCCGGGGCTCCAGAGGCCCCGGGGCTCCAGAGGCCCCGGGGCTCCAGAGGCCCCGGGGCTCCAGAGGCCCCGGGGCTCCAGAGGCCCCGGGGCTCCAGAGGCCCCGGGGCTCCAGAGGCCCCGGGGCTCCAGAGGCCCCGGGGCTCCAGAGGCCCCNGGCTCCAGAGGCCCCGGGCTCCAGAGGCCCCGGGCTCCAGAGGCCCCGGGCTCCAGAGGCCCCTGCCAGCTTCTGTTTTTTCCGTGGCTTTATGATTCACTTGACTCAGCAAAGTGTTACCCCAAGATAATAAAAAATAGTCTAGCTGATAAAGCAAAGCGAGTGGCAGAATCTACATGGGATTCATGTCCAGACTGGGAAAAGACTGGGCACAGGGTCATTTTTAACATTGGATATTTGGTCACTCTTCTTCAATGTTTACTATTCTACTGTTGGGTCCTAACTGTGTATTACAGGGTTTAACTTTTGTTCTGTCAATGACTTTTCTGCCCTTTGCCACAAACAGCTGACTTGTACTTTAATAGCAGAAGTGGTCTCACTGCAGTGCTACAAAATGAGCTTAATAACACAGCTTTTGTAACACTTACAATATACTTTCATTTAATTTTTTTTTTGTAATTTTTTTCCTCCCATGTGATTTGAGAAAAAGTTATTAACTCCCCTCTCTTGTTGGTAACACATACTTATGCCAGGGAAAAGAACATTATGCCCAGGAAAAAAACTAAATGGTAAATGTGAAGCTTTCATTCTTTTATAGTATTATCTCATTTTATGTCCCTCCTTCCCCATTCCACTTACGTGACTGTTGTTCAGGTAATGTCTGTTGTTCTGCCAGATAGAAGTCTACATAGTTTTCCCTATATTTACAATTTACAATTCAAGTTAGAGCATGTGGTTTTTTTTCTTTATGTGCCAGTAGGCATCATGGCCAGCAAACAGTTGCTGTCTGCTGAATACTGCTCTTTTTTTAGGCTTGCAGACCAGATGAGGATGATGAATTTTCCTCAGTGGTTTGATTTACTGAAGACTATTTTTTCTAAATTCACAATCTTCCTCAAGAGAATAAAGGTAAGACATTTATTTACAAGGAGCTTCACGTAGTTCAAGCATGAAAGGGAATCAAGTTACTTTTCATTTGAAGTCTGAAGGTGTTGGTTTTGCTTATAGAGTTCAAACTTCTGATTGAAAGAAGGAGATGTGAATATTGGCATCCAGGGCGAAAATGATTAGTGCTAACAAAGGGAGCAGTGGCAAAGAGATAATACCTCTTTTTGCATGATTACATCTGTTTTAGGCTGCTAGGGATTAGGACAGAACTTTTGTATGTGTTAGATTGGTGAAAGAAACCTCAATCTCAGAAACATCTGATATTGGTTCCCATCAGACAGATGGATCTGCCTCCGAATACTAATTACACAATAGAAAATAAAGCCAGGATTTAGTTTAATTTTGTGGGTAAAAGAAAATCTCTTCCTAGCACGAGCTTGTGGTGCAGGGTTTTGGTTTGTTTTTTTTTTTTTTTGTAATAAAAGTTCTATTTTATTCTAGGCAACGTTAAATACTATCCGTAGCGTGGTTTTCTTGGTTCTAGACAAGAACCAAAAAAGCAGAGACCTGGATGACACCTTACAAAAGAACTCCGCCAAGGAGAGCTCGGTGGACACCGAAGTGGCTTATCTGACCCACGAGGGCATGTTCATAAGCGACGCGTTCGGCGAAGGGGAGCTCTCGGCCGGAGCAGCTGACACTACCTCTCAAAGGAACACCTCCCCAAACAGTGAGCCCTGCAGCAGCGACTCGGTCTCTGAACCCGAGTGCACGACCGATTCCTCATCCAGCAAGGAGCAAACATCCTCTTCTGTTACTCCAGGAGGAGTAGAGATGATGTAAGTGAACACAGTGCCCATCTCCACTTTGCAGCAATGGCAGGAACAAAGTGTGAGGTGCAGGGAGTTGTTTCTAAGTATACAGTACAAAAATTGACTTTGGAGGAATGAGCCTTTTAGGTAAGTGTAGTCAATCTCCACCATCGCCCCTAGAGGCTGCCATCAGAGTGCACTTCTTCCGGCTCACCTTCGTTTCATTTATTTGCCTTGTTTTCACCTCTGTGTGTAGTGGTACAGGGACTGTTACTTCTTACAGAAAAGAGCCCCTTCTCCATAGGCTCTTCTATGTGGGGAGGGCACTTGTGTGGAGAGCAGGGGAGATGCAAGTCCAGCCTACATGGAAGACAGATTGTCATGCCTTTAGCAGGCAAAATCATCTCTGTTCCCTGCCTGTGCTCCCTATGGCAGGTTTTTCTGTTTTGGTTTTTGGTGTTTAAGCTGTCTTCATGGAATACACATTGATAAATTCTAGAGAAAAATCTCCTGTTTGTCATTAACCAGGTGACTTGCATACTTTAATAAATAAACCCATCTCAATGCTTTGGTGCCATAGGCAGTGCTGCCCTGAGGTGCTCCAGACTCCAGAGGTGTAACCTTTTGGCATCCTTTTGTGCATCCCTTATGGCGGAAGAGAAATGAAATGTGAAGAGGAGTCCAGGGCTACAGGGAAGAGAAAGGGGTTGGATCCAAACTAGTCTGGAGCACTTTGCCAAGTGTGCTAAAAATATACCACTCAGCTAGAGCTCTTGAGGAGCAAAGTTGTTTCTGAGGCTGGTTGCATAACTTCATTCTGATATGAAGTTGCTTTATCCCTCTTCTGGTTTTTTATTGCACCTTTGCTCTGTGTTTGGAGCAGGCTAATAAAAATACACAGAACGGTGTTAGCCCAGTTGCTGCTCTGTAGCATCCCGAGTTTTCTCTCTCCTCTCATACTATTACTCCCTTGAGCTGGGCCCTGAAGATTGTGATCTTCACTAATGACATGAGCCATGAACAGCAGAGCTGAGCTATGTGCTGACCTCAAAGCAGTAGACAAGTCATACAAGGTGTTTTAAAAAGAACCAGCTTAAGAGCCTGAAGTCTAAAGAGCTCATAGAATGACAGCCTATGGAGTGAGGTTTGGGGGGAGTGCCAGATATCTGTATTTTAGGCCTTACACTTTCATCAGAAGAGAAATGCTGTATTTTATCTGTCATATGCTTTGTGGTGCTCAAGTGTTAGAGGAGCTAGTTAAATTTTAGCTCAGTAAATGTTAATTGTATTTATTGTATTAGTAATGACTGTATCCTGTTTCCTCTTAGACCATTAATAGCAATTAGAATGTGGATTCAAAAAAAAATAGGATGTGCAGTTATGCATTTCCTTGTTACAGGGACTGACGTGACATTGACAGCAGCTTAGAAGATCCCATCTGTACAAAGTGACTTTAGTGATTAACTGACTGTCTGTGTTTGACAGTTGCTGCAAGGCTCTTTCCTCCTTCAACCTGTGTGCAGAAATACGGGGTTTTTTCTGTAAACTGATGGTCAACCTACTTGGTTCTGTCTTTTGTAGGATCGGTGACGACATGAAGCTGACTGACCTGGAACTGGTCAGGCTGGCAAACAATATTCAGGAGTTACTTTATAATGCCTCTGATATCTGCCATGATCGTTCAGTCAAGTTCCTCATGGCAAGAGCAAAGGTAAGGAGCAAAGGTAAAGCTGCTGGTGGTGTCTCATGCTTAATGGGAATTTGCTCCCAGGGTTCTGACATGGCACTCACGATGGGAGTATGGTAGCTGCGATCTACCATGTCTGTCCCATATAGGGTTAAATGATGTGCCTCTTAAAGTACTAGTAACCCTCAGACATGCTGACTAGTTATTTCTTTACGTCTCTGATTTTTTTTTTGTGATGTTGTGTCTCCTTGCAATGGTTTTCTTTGCATACAGGATGGCTTCCTAGAGAAGCTGAATTCCAATGAGTTTGTTACTCTCTCTCGCTTGATGGAAGGCTTTATCTTAGATACTGAGCAGATCTGTGGCAGGAAGAGTATGTCCTTGCGAGGAGCACTTCAGAGTCAAGCCAACAGATTTGTGAATAGATTTCATGAGGAGAGAAAGACAAAACTAAGGTATTTCTGGGTAGAAGATCTTTGTTGTTCTCCCATGAATGATTTTGTCAATTGTATGCCAGCCAAACACAATCTTTTGTTGCCTAGGGCACTAGTAAGTCTGTTATACTTAAGAGCAGGGGGTGAAAAAATTGTATTAAAACCCAACTATTTCCAAGTGGTTTAGACTTGTTCTGGTTTTGTAACTTAATTTCCTCAAACTGTATTGTTCTACAGTTACCTAAATAAGGACAGTACTGGCTGCAGAAAGTACAGAAGACTAACATTGAAGAGCAGCATCACTTTGTCTCAGAAGTTTAAGAATAATTCACTTTCAACTGTTTTCTATTAAAAAAAAAAGAGAAAACTAAACCACTTGGGGAACATACATCTAGTCTATTTGCTCTCATCCATCAGAAGCTGTAAAAATTCAAGTATTTGCACATTACTTCATGGACAGTGATCTCATAAAGACCTTTATTGCCTAGTGTAGTTTTCTGGTCCCTATGACAGATTGAATGAACAAATTGTGAGATTCCCTAGACCAACACAGTGTTGTTCTGTTTTGCTGCTGCCCATTGTTGGACACCTCCTTCTGGTGAAGATGACTAGCATAATGTTCTGGGACAGTGGCTTTTTAAAAATTGTTGTAGTTTTGATTCCACAGCATTACAGGCGGGAGAAGCATCAATACAAGGCTTTTCTTTCTCAGCCTCCTCTCTTTTGTGTTTATAACCAGCCTGCTTTTGGACAATGAGCGCTGGAAGCAAGCTGAAGTCCCTGCCGAGTTTCAGGACCTTGTCGATTCAGTGTCAGATGGCAGAATTTCTCTCCCTGAAAAAAAAACAGCAGGTATGTATCTTGCAGTCCTACTGTGAAATGAATTTATTATCAGCAAATTCTACGAGTGAGTGCTGATGGACATATTCTGATGTCACTCTTGATCTGCATTTGCTCACTGTCTTCTGGGGGCATCAGAAGGAAATTTATGCCTATTTTCTTTTTTTTTAATTATTTTTTTGTCTCTTACCGGTGTTGAAACTTCTTGTGCTGACCTTGAAAAATTATTTATTTATTTCTTGAAAACACGCAGAAGTGTTAGCACAGGGAGGGAACTGCCTTTTTATAGAAATATTCCCAGTGTAGAGGCTTACAGTCTTTACACAAATTCCGTCTTTTCCGAGAACAAACCACTGCAGAATTGCCAGGGACTGAGGAGCACATGCATGTGCTTGGCCCCCCTTGTGTGAAACAAAGCTTGCTCCTTCCCACTACTTTATCTGCCAGTTCCAATGAAAGGCAGCATGCCGTGTGGCTGCTTGTGGAAGGGAATACTCGTGTTCATTCAGTTATTTACCGTGCCACAGAAACCTCATTTGACCTCAGAAGTCACTTTTTCTCCTCGTGCCCCGTTTCCCCGTGTGCACAATGGGAATACTTAATGTGTTCTTACCTCGTGGGGAAACTCGTCCAATATTGCAGTGAGGGATGTGTGTGAATATCTAGAAGAGGAAGAAAACACACAGAGAGGGGGAGAAAAGTGGCCACAGATTAGAAGAAAGAAACTACAGTGATGTCTTGGTAGAGAAACCCTTCCAAAAGGAATATAAAAAAGCAGATACATAGAGTGTATTAGTAATAATCACTCCAATTATGGAACACAACACCGAAATATGTTTGTCAACCATTGCTCTTAAAGTAACCTCTTGCAGCTTCCTTCAGGCTGATAATTTAGCATGAAAAACTGCATCAGTAAGAGCTTCTACGAAGCCTGAAGAAGTGATTTGAAGCTGAAATATTAATATACACAGCAAATCACTTGAGAATGTATAGTAGAAAACCCAGTGACTTTTTCTGCTTTTCTTCTTCTATTTGTAACCTGTTGTACTTGGGGTTTTTAAGACCATAATGACTGTGGGACGTTGTGGGATTTTAGACCTAAAATCACAGCGGATAATAACGTACCTTTATGGGTTATAATAATTATGAGGGGTGATCAAGTATCTAATTAATATTGTAAAAAAAGAGCAGTGCTCCAAAGATGGATTGTGGGTTTTTTCAAACCTTAATAGGTGAACATTGTATTTTTATAAAAAGCATTTTTTGCCCTTGCTTTTGGTTCAACTCATTCCTTTTCCTGTCTTCCTAAAATGTCTAGCTACTGAAGAAAGAAAGCCAGCTGAATTCCTTATTGTTGAAGGACAAAAATATGCAACAGTTGGGTAAGATGCACACTTTTCTCTTAGCAGTGGGTTAGTTGGCAAGAACTCTTGAGTAGAACTGTGATGAATGCCAACAGCTTTAGCAATCTTATTTGAATTGAAAATCCCTCTCCTTTCACAGACTACTTTCTCTTTACTTCCCAAACAGTTATAAAAGCTCTTCAGTACAGTAAAATGCTGGTTTTCCTCTGAATGACTGGGCTGAAATTTATCATTTTATTTGAATGGTTTTTTCCCATTATTTCACGAAAACACATAATTGTGAAAATACACATTTGTCTTCGTAGCACACTGTTATTTCTTACGTAATCTAGGTATCTCTGGCAAAAATCATAGAATCCTGGAATAGTTTGGGATGGAAGGAACTTCTAAAGGTCATCTAGTCCACCCTTCCTGCAATAAGCAGGGACACCTTCCACTAGACCAGGTTGCTCAGAGTCCTGTCCAACCTGACCTTGAATGTTCCAGGGATGGGTCACCCTCAGGGCAGCCTCTGCCAGTGTTTCACCACCCTCATTGTAAAAAAATTCCTTCCTTGTATCTAGTCTGAATCTACCTTCCTTTGCTATAAAACTATTACTCCTTGTCCTGTCACCACTAAGAAGTTCATCCCCATCGTTCCTATAAGCCTACTTTAAGTGCTGAAAAGCTGCAGTAAGGTCTCCCTGGAGCCCTCTTTTCTCCAGGCTGAACAGCACCAAAATACATGAGTCCACTACTGAAAAGTTGCTTATCTTATTCAGAAGGAGAAATGGGCCATCTCAGAAGCTGCATACACTGTTTCTTGGCATCCTGGTTGCTTTGAATTGGAAAGTAGTTTCTTAGAGCTGATTATATCAAAGTCATTTTAAAATATACGATACATACTTCTTTCATTTAAAAGCATGCTGTGTTTCCAAAGACTGTGAGGCTTAAGCATTAAATATGCATGAAAGTGTTTTGAGGGAGGGAGTAAAATCTGAAAGATCTCACTCCCCAGAGTCCTCACATCAGTTTACCCATACTTGAAAGTTGTAATGTGCAGAATGTCTTGGACCAGCTGTCACTTTATGAGTTGCTTCATGATGATGCATCGTTGCTCAATTAAAAGCAGAAGCTGATTGCTGAGAACTTCTGTGCCAGCCAACTGATATCACTGCAAAAGAGCATTTCAGGTTGTGTAGGAGCATTGCTTTAAAGGATAAAATTTACCTAATATATGATGTGTTTGATGATCCATCTCTGCTTATTTGAAACTTGTTACATGTAGCTCTGTGAAGCAATTGTGAGCCTCATGGTGCAAATATTTATTTCAGTTCTACACACTTTGACGTTTTACAGTTTCATTGTATTTAATCAAATAAAAGGCATTCATCAAAAATGCCTTGATGTTCACAAAGCATTCTTCAGGTGTGCATTTCCAGCTGACTTTTCATCATCCTTCTGCACTCTATTGCCTAAAGGAAGAACGACATTTAACTCTTTGAAATGTTGTAATATCTACTCTGAACATTTGATCTTGCCTCAGTTTTCCTGCCTTCTGTGTATTTGAATTCAAAGGAGCATTCCTGCTCTATGTGGAGCCTTGGTAATCCCATCCAGTAGCTCCCAAATTCTCTAATGCCTGCTGGCTTCAGGGGAAATTACAGGTGTTGAGCATCTTTGAATATCTGGTGCTATTTCTTCACAGCTGCTTTCTCTGTTTGTGACTCCTTAGAATTTATTACATATTTTTGCAGAGATTTTTCTCTGATATAAAGTACTTTTTTCCCACACACCCCCCCATTGGAATGAGTATTCATTATAACTGTCTTTATGTATACCTTCTTTTATATTTTACTTCTACTCCACATCAGTTAGTGGGTTTATTCAATGCTATAATCTCTAGCTTTGGGTAGCTTTCTATCAACATGACTGGCTTGTGTTTGATTTTTATTTTTTTTTAACATCTTTTGTGCCCTGAGATGACATATGTTTGGCTGCTTCCTCTCTTGTAGGACAGTATTGCTGCTAATAAGAATAATCCTTGAGTACTGCCAGTGTGTGGATAACATTCCTTCCATCACCACTGACATGCTGACCCGCCTGTCTGATTTACTGAAGGTATGACTCCAAATACACCACCTGTGCTAAGCAGGGGCAGCCAGGGTGGACAAATGTCTTACTCTCCGTAATGCTCATGTGTTTTCAAGGTAACTTATATGAAATCATAAAATCATTGTGTTTTCTACTGTGCCATAAGGAAGCCTTCTAAGTCAAAGGCATTAAAGATGCAGTTTTTTCTGGAGATTAACTTTGGGAGGGCTGTCTTTCCTCTTGGTCACCTGGAATGCTGGAAATCCCATCTTAGCAGTATTTGTCACAGCTGCCTGTCCATCTACACCAGCCACCCAGGCTGGGTGTAGGATTAATGCTGCTGAAGAAAAAGCAAGTTGATCCCAGATGCTGCAGAAATATATCTGTATTGAGGAAGGAAAACAAGTCCCTTGCTTTTTACAAGTCAGTAGAGTTACAGTCAGTAGAAGCATGAAAAATAGTATGGGATGAAGCTTCTGTTGTAAAATGTAAACATGATAAAATACCAGGACCTCCTTCTCATTTATTTCTTACTAGAGAAGGGGAAAGCTGGTAAAGCCCAGATACTGCAAGGTAATATTTTTAAACAACAATAAAAGAAGCATATTAATGCACCCTAAAACTGTCATGTATGTACATATATATATATGCACAGACATATGTACATATATATGTATCTGTATAGGCTCCAAAGCCTAGCAGTTAATTTATGTCAAGACTTTCACTTGTGCCTTTGCCCACAAAGGCTGTATCAGGTATTAGAGTTCTGAACATGAACATAATCAGTAAAAGATAAAGAGATTCTACTCTCCAAAAGTATATTTTACTTTTGTAGGTGCCCAGGAAGGGGAAACACACTCTGGGAGATGGACCTTTAAATAACTTTCCTGTTGGTAGTTCTTCTTTGAATAACCAGGAACACTCCTCCCTGCAGTTGTCATTCAGATTCATCCGCAAACCTTCCCCTTTAAAAGCACTATCCAAGTCAAATCAGTCTGTTTGGGCTTGTCCCTCTTCACCTCTGCTTCTCCAGCTGCTGCGTCACTCAGAAATTGCAGCACCTTTTCACAATAGCAGCAGGTGCCTCAAACTTGGCAAGATTTGCATCTGTTTTACCTTCCTGTCCTTACCTCACCTTGTAGCTCTGCCATTTGTGCTTTACTTCTTTGTATTCAAACATCATGTGCGGTTTTAATTATTGTATTTCCTATCTGTCAGCAAGGTGCCACCAATTGGAGAAATGTCAAGAACAACTAGCAGAAACAAAAGCTCATTTATTACACTTTGAACAAAACAGAGCCACTCCAGGTGTCCTGGCAGGTCACTAAGCTTTTTGTTTGACAACAGTCAGAGCTACCAAACTGTGAGGGTAGCAAGAGCTAGACTTTGTTATGGTGGAAAATGGGAAGTGTTGCATTTCAAGGTAATGAAATTCCAGGCAGTTTTGAACTGTGGCTGCAACCTGAGTGAAATAACACCAGTGTATGGGCAAAATCATAGAAACATTTAGATTGGGAAAGACCTCTAAGATCAATCAAGTCCAGTCATTAACTGAAGATTGCAAAGTCTGCCACTAAACTGTGTTCTCAAGTGCCACATCTCCGTGTCTTTTAAATACCTCCAGGGATGGTGACTCCACCACTGTCCTGGGCAATCCTGTTCCAGTGACAACCCTTCCAGTGAAGAGATTTTCTCTAATATCCGAACTAAACCTCCCCAGTGCAAATTGAGGCCATTTCTTCTTGTCCTGCTACTTGTTGCCTGGGAGAAAAGATCAACCTCCACCCAGCTACACCTTCCTTTCAGAGAGTTGTAGAGATCAGTAAGGTCCCCCCTGAGCCTACTTTTGTCCAGGCTGAGCCAACCCCCATCTCCCTCAGCTTCTGCTCATCAGACTTGTGCTCCCAGACTCTTCCCCAGCTCTGTTGCCCTGGAGTGGACACACACCAGCATCTCAGTGTCTTCTTGTTGGGAGGGGCGCAAAACTGAACACACATAGTTGTAGTTGCTGGATTGTTTAGATGGTGCAGACAAGAGAAGGCTCATGGCCACGTTCTGGGTGCAGAAATGCTTTCCTCCCAGCAGGCACAAGGAGGGGGTGTTGCTCTTTTGCTGTTTCAGACCTGCTGCTTCCTCGCTGCTCTGTCTGCAACAGGCAATCTGGGAACAGCACAGAACCCACAAAAGGCACGGGAGAGTACGTGTGTCCATCGTCCTTTACAGACCAAGTTTTTAATGGTCTGCCTCACAGTTAACAACCTGTGCTAAATATCTCAGAGGAGCTTAGGCTGTGTGAGATACATCTGCCTTTGGCTCAGTGGGTCTACTTCTGAAGTCCACCCAGAGGTGTAAGAAAAGGTCTTGTTTTTCTGGAGGAGGAGATGAAGTGAATGTCAGACAGTTTCAGACCCTGACCTCTGTCTGAGAGCAGGGTAGGTTATGCCTCTCTCAGGTCAGGGGTCACATGTAGCTCTGGTTCGGTTGTGGTATGAGGTCTGGATTGCTTTTCTGGCCCTGGATACATCACTGGCAGCCCAGAGTTGAGGTTGTGGAGTTCATGGTGTGTCTTCTGTGGGCCTGTGTTTTGTGACTCACTCCAGGCAATAGCCAGAAAAATCATTTCTTTTTTACCCAAGGAGCGTTTGAAATTTTGGGTTTGTTCTTGTATTATCATGAAGCAAGACCTGTGAAGCAGGATTGTACCCCCCCAAAAAAAGGAGGTCTATGTGAGGGAAATCCTCTGTGTTGCAGACACAAGCTGCAGGGCAACCTTGTGACAGTTTTCTTCTGAAGCTTCAGGTGTATGAGAAAGGGTCAGCTCTGTGTAAGTTTTGCCCACCCAATTTCCAGCCCAGTGTCAACAGACAAACATGTTTAAACATCAGCCCTGGGACTTCTGCTCTCCATTCAGTGCAGGAACTGGGGACAACAGCAATGGCTCTTCTACTGCATCACTTGGGCCAGTGTGGAATATCTGGTGTCTCAAGCTGGGTGATGAAGCAGAATTCCAGTATAAGACAGAAGATGCTGACAGCAACTGTCTTACTGTCCAGAGACTTTGCTTTCCTATCAGAGTGTTTTACACATCTGCTGAAGAAAACTAGCAAGCTCCTTACCCTTTGCCCCATCCAAGGTCCTGGTTTGAGAAGTCTGTTTGATAGATTTGTAATACAAGGCTGTTCTTGTTACGGCTTTCAAAGGAAGGCTGAACATGGTGAGTCTGCAGCAAATCTGTCTTGCTGCTTTTCTTTCACTCTGAGAGAAGCCTCGCCTAAAGGTCTCTTAGAGAAGCAGAAACTAGTCCTTGAATTGAAATCACTAGATATCAGTGTTTTTAAAAGCAGTATTTCTGCTTCCCATTGCTGAAACACTGCCTTTAATGCTTTACCATAATCTGAGTCAAAAAACACTGGGCCAGTGACTACTGAGAGTGGTAAAAAAGTGCCTATTGTCTTACTGGTTAATAGTCATGGACTCCTCTGGAGTAAGGACTATGTGAAACTCTGAAACCGGCCTTCATAATAATTCTTTTATCTTGCAAAATTCTGTTGATGGAATTTCTAAACTGTGGTTATGTATAGTTGATAAAGAGTCAGCATGTATTTTCACTGTCTTTTTCTTTCTCACAGTATTTCAACTCTAGAAGTTGCCAACTAGTGCTTGGAGCTGGTGCATTACAAGTTGTGGGTTTGAAAACAATCACTACAAAAAACCTAGGTATGGATTTCTATATTTAAAAGGTCAAAGCTTGTTCTTCTGCCTGTTAAAAGAAACCAAAATGCAAAAAAAAAACCCGAAACATTTATGATGTTATGGTTGAGTTTTGGTGCCGTGCTTGGACACAGAGGGTGATAAGACCTTGCTGATTACCCTCCTGGATTGCTTTGGCTGCTCAGAAGGCCTGGGAGAACTGGGTGCCCTGTTCCATGCTGCAGAAAAGTCTTGACACACTATTGCAGACCTCCAGTTTTACACTATCTCCTGAAATTAAGAGCCTTTGACTGATGGGTTGAAGCAGGTGTCTGAACTTACAGTTCCCATGTTTCAGGGTGTCCTGCATTTTCAATCTGCTTTTCCTTTTTGGAAAGGGAACAGCTTGAGGAGAATGAGTTGAGAGGCTGCCCCCCCAAGGGGCTGTGTGCTACAGGTGGGTCAGGTTTTTGCTGCAGAATGCTTGGCCACGTGTCCTACTGTGTGTCCTGCTACTGGCTCAGGCCTTGTTGGACTCAGAATAAACTCAGTTTTGGGGATCCTGATGGCACTGCAGCAAGGAGCAGGTTCAGGGCACGTCAGCACTGGCAGGGCAGGGTGTTTCTGTACACCACTGCAGAAGAAACCTTGATGCCTTGAGAATGTGGT
The DNA here is from genome assembly GCA_013396775.1 of Cephalopterus ornatus. Lineage (NCBI taxonomy): Eukaryota > Metazoa > Chordata > Aves > Passeriformes > Cotingidae > Cephalopterus > Cephalopterus ornatus. The sequence goes on along the minus strand of VZRE01013686.1, from coordinate 27,013 downwards.
TCCTGAGGTTAGGTGGATGATGAGTCAGGTCTTCTGAGATCTCTCCAATGTCTGTGTGTGCTCAGGGCTCAAAATGTCAAGTTAACACTTAAAAGCCTCTGGGAAAATTAGTTCCTTATCTCGTATCTTTCCAAAGCTGGGTGTGAATAGCCAGGTACAAGTCTGGCGTCTTCACTGGGTGGGGGTTCCCAGTGGAAACAGACTAACAAAAAACTGATAAATTGTGTCAGATCTATTATTTATGTTAAAGGAGATACAGTCCATACAAAATTACTCTTCCTGTGCAATAATTACCTTATTTTCCTTTCTGAATTTACAGCCCTTTCTTCACGTTGCCTACAGCTCATTGTACACTACATTCCCATTATCAGGGCTCATTTTGAAGCTCGACTGCAGCCGAAGCAGTTTAGCATGCTCAGGCACTTTGACCACATTACAAAGGTAATTCTTCTGGCATTTCCTAATTAAATGCAAAGTTCTGCTTTTCAACTGTACTCTGAAGAATACGAATGCCATTGGAAAATGAAACCTGCTTTCTTCCCTTACAGGATTATCACGACCACATAGCTGAAATTTCAGCAAAGCTCGTTGCCATAATGGATAGCTTATTTGACAAACTATTATCCAAGGTAATGATTTATGGAAATAATTATATACTCTCTAAATTGCAGTTGGAAGTCTCACTGTATGCAGCCTTTATGTTTCAAATGGAGTCTTAAACTTTCCTAATCAGGGCTTGTTTGGACTTCTTTAAACTGTATAAACAGCAAGCTCTATGCTGTTCTCATGAATGTATTTTGTGTTAATGTTTGCCACTGGGGCCTCGCTCCCACAAAAAATAAATTTTCCTTTGACTCCTTCAGCAGGAACAGAAATGCTTTGGCTGGCACAGATGCTTGGGTGTTCAGGAGCTGAAGAGCTCTCCTACCACTGACAGCTGTTGTCTGCAGCCAGGCTCAGCAAGTCCCATTTCCTGCTCTTTCCAGCGGTGCTTCTTTGGAAGCGGGGAGGGTGGCATTTTCAGCAGCTGAGGAAACAGCAAAAAAATGCTGAGGAGAAAGAGTTTTTTTGGAGGGGAAGGACCCAGCCCATCTATTGGGCTGCAGGCCTGGGGGGAACTGAAGGTCTGTGCTCAGCAGTTTCTCCTCTACAGCAGCATTAGTAGCTGTCCCATGAATTGCTCTTACTGTATTTTGCTTTTTGAACACTCCTCAGTGGTTCAGTCTGGTCCTACTCACTGTGACTCATATTAGAGTGGGATACACTGAGAGACTTCCCCAGGATGGGATCTCCTGGGCCCACGGATCCGATAGATAAAGTACACGAACTGTTAAAGCTTAGTGTTGTGCTTTAGATCTTTTGGGCCTTGAGGGGGAAAAAAAAAAACAAACCTGTTTCATGAGAGAAATAAATTAATTCTTTAGTGACAGGTTTGATTGATTGGCCTGGGCCAGCCTCTTCCTTGGAAGAGTTCATGAGAAGCACGGGAGCACAAGTGGGGACAGGCTGATAAGGCAGCTGTAACAGGCAGCGTTTCTGTCTTCCTTGCTGTTCCTGTTATTTTATGTTGTGCTTTTTCATTTCATCTCTTTCTTTGGTCTATCAAATAGTGTTACTTAAACTTAGGGGAGGGGAAAAAAAAAAAAGGCCAAAAGCATTAAAGTTGGGATTCCCTGCCCCTATTGCGTTTACTTTTTTAAAAATGTGTTTATGCTCTTTTCTGAAGACAGAAACGGACTGCTGCTTTTTGGGGGGTTTTGTCTCCCATAAAAATAGCTATCCTGTGAATTAACATGGCTTTTTAGCCACTTTACCCCATATCTCTTGAGAATGAAATACAAATGCAGGTATTTACCTCATTGATACCAAACAAGTTAGCCCACAACAAACCAATAACACATCTTGATGACAGTTAGTAAGAACTTATCCCTTACTGTCCTTCCATCTTTACAGCTCATTCTCCCTTTGGGAGCTGGCACAAGTCATAAACTGCAAATATTTCTGTCCTTTAGAGCTCTTAAGGGCTTGAGTGACAGTGCTTGGCCCACATGAATGCAACCCACAGAGTCCAGGAGTAAAGGAGACCATGCGTTGATTTGCCTCCATTCCCACCATACCCATCATTTGGCTCATCTTGTTCCTGAAATAATGAAATCTGAAGGCTGTGAAGTGCATAAACCCAGGAAATTTGCAAATGGGCATGTCAGTACAACCATGTCAGTGTGTTCTTGGGGTTATATGTTTTTCTGAGAGTCCAAATATTTCAGTGTCCTGTGCATAAAATGGTCACCTGCCTTGAGGTGTGTAAATATGAACCAGGCAGTGAGTTCCATAGTGGTGGGTGTCTGGCATGTTTCAAAACCAGGAATTGCATGATCCTGCTTTGTAGGAGACAAACAGTTTGGTGCAGTGGACAGGAGACACCAGGAGACCTGGCGCTTGGGTAATGTGAGCAAGTTACTTCTGAGTTTCCAGGCTATGCTTCCATTTGGGAGCTCCATGGAATGTCCTCGCCGAGTGCCACTGTGCCAAGGAGGTTCAGTGACACTTCCCAGCAGCTGTTATCCTTGACAGGAAGATAAAACAGGAACGGGGGTACTGAACAGTGGAAATAATATAATTAAAGAATGGATAAGGCTCATTCATTTCCATGAATAAGTGTTCATGGAGAAAAGCCAGTGTGAGTTCTGAGTTCTCTTGGAGCTTGGTGTCTTGTGACTGGACAGAAGAACAGTGAATTTTTGTCTGATCCCTCATGCTGTTGACCTCAGCTGGAGATAAAAATGGCCAGCACCTTGCAGGGCTGGAGCTTGGGTTATTTCCTGGGGCTGTTGCTTTTCCCTGTGCCCATGAAGAATTTGGTCTGGCTGTAGTCATGTAAGAGCCTGCCAGTTCCCTCTGGCTTTACAGCGTGCCGGGAAGGTGGAAATAATTTCTTGCTTGACTTCCTTGTCTTGAGGCACGATCCTGCATGCTGAGTGGTTGTCCCTTGGAGCAGTAAGCACTATTTTTCTGCTACTTCTCCCGTCAAAGTTAGGTCAATGGTTTGGCTTTCCCGTAAAGATGTTCTCGAAACTCCCCATTTCTTTTTCTCCTGTCATGCTCAGATAAGCCTTGTTCTCTTTCACAATTCAGGCCAGCAGAAGAGCAATCTGTTTGTAAATGATGTAGTTGCAATGATTTGGTTCTTCCCTGAATTGTGCAAGGCTCCATGGAGAAGATGACCTGCCGGTGTGTCACCTGGGCTTTTGCTGGCACAGCCTCTCCAGCTAGAACTGCAGAGCTTGTTTCACTGTTCCTGGAAAAAGATTTCTGTGTTTCTGAAATCCTGTTCAGATCTTCCCTATCCAGAGTGGTAACATAAGAATTTTGTTCCCTTTGTAGCAAATCTCTTACCATCTGGTGTTTTCTAGTGTCTTGTTTCTTGGATTTCAGGCACTAGGAGAAGGGATGTTTTTTACTTTGCTTTCCAAGGTATTTCTGCAACACTTTTGTGGGGTTTTTGTTTGGTTGTGTGGTTGGGGTTTTTTTTTATGGCCAATGATGAGTTTTCAGGAGTTTCCATTTTTTAATGGTTTCCTTTCCTTGATTCTTCACAAGTTTGGATGTTTGTGATCCTAGAGAAGTCATTTTCTCTTATGAAGTACTCGAGGGGCATATTTCTCAGAGGTAGAAGTGTTCGTCTGTCATTGGCTCATCCCAATCTGAAGGAGAAGGCCAGCTCCAGCCACAGGGCCTGCATTGGGGTGGCTGGCACAGAGATTATTCTCTCTGCATCTGTAATTCATGGCTGGCTCAGTTCATGCCCAGTGACCATTTTAATTTGTGATATGCTAAATGAACTTTGATTCCTGATGTCATTAACACAGCAGAGCTTCAGGTGGCTGTTGGGAACTCTCCTATATAAACCATTTTAAAGTGGTAGGAAGAAGTAACTGGTTGTGTGTTTATTTCCAGTATGAAGTGAAAGCTCCTGTTCCTTCAGCATGCTTCAGGAATATCTGCAAGCAAATGGCAAAGATGCATGAAGCTATATATGATCTCCTTCCTGAGGAGCAAACTCAGGTGAATGTTATTTTTGAGCCTCATCTAACACCTCATCTGCAAATGTACTCAGTAACAAGAGGGACTTTATGTGTGGAGAGGGGAATTCTTTTTTGAGTGTTTATGGAACCCGCACGTTAAAGGGCTTGGCAGCAGTCATGCAGACAGCTTGGGCTGAACTGAGGGAAGTGTTTGGATGTGTAGGGAGATGAGACACACAAAAAGAACAGATTTCAGTATTTTGAGCTGCCTTTTACTGTGTAGAGAGGACAGTCTTCAATTCAGGAATTAGTGCTGAAATTCTACACAAATTGCAACACTTTGGGGCTCGAGAACAGCCCTTTCAGAGGATTATTCTGCAATACTCAAAATCAGTGGCTTCCAAAGGTATTATGCACCCAAATTGTACCAGATGTCCTTTTCCAGTATTTTGCTGCAGTTTTTGCTACCGCAGAATTGCAAAGAACAGAAAGGACTGATCCAGTCATTGAATACACCAAGTTGTCATTTTTTTTTTCACGTTAGATTAAATGGTCCCTTCAAACTGTTTTTCATATTTTTTCTTGGAAAAACCACTTTAAGTGGTTGTAGTACAGGAAAGAAATTTTTTTTATCTTCCAGCCTTCATACCAGTTGTTAGATGCTTCAAACAGATAAGAAAAGTTCATGCTCCTAAGAATGTGCCACACAGAATAAGTAAGGGAGGGTATATGTTGTCCTGTGTGTTACAAATTGTATATTGGCCAGAAAGATGAGGAGGCCAAAGGACTGGCAGAAGGAAAAAAAGTCACATGAGTTGCAAAAACCAAAAAGTTAGTGACTGAAGGTGCTGGCAAGTGTATTTCCTCTCTGGAAGCAGTGATGCAAGCACAGGGACAGATCCTTACTCTAGTGCTGTGGTTTCTTGTAGATGTTGTTTTTACGAATCAACGCAAGCTACAAGCTCCACCTGAAGAGGCAGCTGGCCCACCTCAACGTGGTCAATGATGGAGGACCTCTAAACGGGTATGTTGGGGCACTCTTCTTTTTTTGCTGCTCAAATAATCAGGCATTGTCTCCTGCAAGAAAGTTGTGATTGCAGAATGCAGCCACGCTCTGTGTTTTAGTATGTCAGGTCTGGAGCTTTCTGACAGTAAAGGACATGACTTGTGCTGTTCCACGGTAAGTAGGAATGCAGTCCACCTCATAACAGGCTGGGAGGTGGGCACTTGTCAGGCTGGAAAACTGCTGTGATAAATCCTCAGTTCATGGATTGCTTTTTCTCCCTTTGTGTGACAGCAGCAGCCACAGTTTTAATTCACATGAATTACGTGATTCCTGAAGCAGTTTAGAAATGTGGATGGTGACTCATGGCGCTGGCAAAGTAAAAATAGGAAAAAGCAGCATTTCATCTGTGCAGTGGACAGCTGCTCTACAGAAATGGGTTTTACAGCAGAACTAGATTTGAAACAGATTATGCTCACAGAGCTCTTCCCCTTCCCTGCTCCAGCCCAACCCTCCGTCCCCAAGCAGGTCAGTGGTACCTTTCCTGAGGGTGCCTGGCTGTGCCTGATGTCCCCACCTCCCAGGAAAGCCGACACCCTCTTGCAGGCTGAATTTTGTTGTCAGATGGATTGTCCCCTGAAATGGTGGGGTTTATAATCATTCTTAATGACCTCAGGGGGGTTATGTGGTGTTTGGAGTGTAGTAAGGGTGAAATTCAGTCGGCCTACCCACGTGCAAGAAGAGATTGTTGTAGGTTGAAGAAGTCAGAGAAGGAAGTTAATGTTTCAAAGGTCGCTGGAGTGAAAGAGTTTTGTTGCTGTCCAATTTATTCTGGTTTGTCCTGCTTGTGTGCGTGTTCTTCCTTGTACTCTGTGAGAGGGTTTATCTGAAATGGTTCTCTGTAATTGGTGTGTATTCACAAGGTGACATCCCGTTGCCTTTGGTACTTAATAAAGGTATTTGTGGGGTGAGGCCACTGCAGCCCCACTGAAGTGAGGGCACCTGGAGTGTGTTTGGGGTGTTTCACACTTGGATTTCCAGTCCCAAACACTGATCTGTGCCGTCTTCATCCCGTGCTGTCAGTTTTGTTTGATACTTGTGGTTGGGTGGATTAAATGAATCCCTTTTTGGCAGGAGTGTTGGGGCAGGTGTTCTGGTGACATGCCGGGGTGTATTTCCCAGCAGGCAGAAGGTCTCAGCTGGCCCAGGTCTGTTTCTGTGATGGCAGCAGTTCTTACTTCGGACACAGCTCTCTGGGAGCACGTAGTTGGGGCTGTTTGAGAACGTCAAACACTGGATGTCACTCGCTGCTGTTCCAGCAGTCTTCATTGACCGAGTTTTTAACATGGTTTTCTGATCCTCATCCTGTTTTAAACTGCTTGTTTCTGTAGTAATAGTAAAAATCCAGTTCTGTGACTCCTGCTTAAGTTTTTAATATGAAAATGCTTCTACAGGTTGCTAGCTAGAAGCATCATGACCCCCTGACATGTTTCAACAATGTCTGAGGGATTTTAATTCTGTATAAACTGTTAAAAACAATGTAGTGGTTACTTTTTACATTAACCTTAGAATCATTACCCTCTAGAATACAGAAGTTAATGATGCAATAATTAATATTCTTAGTTTCAATGGAATTGGGAGTTTAAATCTAGATAAGCCTGGGATTACAGCAAGAGAATAGAAGTTTTAAATGCCTAATTCCTGCTGATTTTTCTGAACTCATGGTTTGATCTCCCTTCCCTAGAACTAGTTTTATGCCCAGCAGTAATCCTGTTATGGACGATCACTGCTGTAAAATAAACCACAGCCATAGCATTGAGTTTTGAACTGATACTTAAAATATCTAATCCAGGCATACGATTTGAACATGTATTGTTAGTAATTGTGTGCCAAAGTCCTAAACAAACCCTGGCTATTTGTCTGCCCACTCCAGGTGAATGGGATGGGGTCTGACTCTAATCTTGTTGTGTTTCACTGCAGGCTGGTTACTTCAGATGTAGCTTTTTACACTGGAAACCTTCAAGCTCTGAAAGGCCTTAACAACTTAGACCTAAACATGGCTGAAATCTGGGAGCAGAAGAGGTGATAATCCACTAGGAGCAGTCACTTGGCTCTGACAACAGACTGACTTTCTTCTAAGCAGCGTGACAACGGTCAGGTGAATACTTGAGCCCAGATTCCAAGAAAGGGCACGATTGATAGTCGGGGGAGCTAGACTCAGAGGGAGCTGCAGGGAGTGATCCTTCCAGTGTCCTTCAGCAAGAAACAAGTGATCAGCTGTCTGTGCAATGTTTTTTCATTCTCTCTGGAAACAGACTCAGGTTTCTTTGGACCAAATCCAAAAGAACACATAGCTGTAACACAGCTGTAGTTGTCTAGAATGCTCTGTATATCTTTATATTAAAAAGATGCTTTGCATTTCTTCTAGTGCAATGAAATTCACATGGTGTCCCACCTTATTTAATGATGGTACAATATAAAAATCTTGCAGTTGGAACTCTGTAGAAAATGTTTTTCTCTATGAAACTATGCTGTTCTAAAATTTATTTTTTTACAGAACTTTATATAAATAAATGTCTTTTGATTGCTCGCATAATAGGATTCAGCTTTGTTAGGGAGCAGTCCTGTTTGAGGGGATTTCTCACAGCTGGGCTCCAACCTGCCCTCTGAAGGCAAGATTTTCTAACAACTAGAAGTTCCCCAAAGCCATTACCTGTGGGACAAGGGAATGACCTGATCATCGTTAGCAGTGACAGGGGTTTCTGGGGGAATTTTAAGGTAGCAGAAAGGCTGGTGTGGGGATGGTCACCCTCAGCTGCCCAGCCCCAGACTGGCATGGCCCCAGGCAGTGGGAAGGACTGGGACACAAGAAAACAGGGCAGGATGAAGAGAATTTTAAAGTTTTTAGGCTGCTTATAAAAGGTTGCACCGTTAAGGAAGGTGCAACTGAAATAAACTTATTTGAGAGTTTTTTAATACTACCTTTCACAGACTGGAGGCTGCCAGTACTAAGTACAAGTGCCTGTGTATCTCACCTCACCCCTCTTTACCTGACCCCAGTCTGAGTGCCTAACCCTGTGATGATCGTGGATGATGGAATGATCTGCTGCAGTGTGTGTGTGTGCCTGTGGCTCCCTCAGCCAGGCATGCTCACCTGTCAGCATAACAGATGTCATTAATTGTCAGTCAAAATAAAGCTCTAAAATCACAGTTGTTTTTAAAGACCAACTTCTTTAATGATACATACCAGTGTTATACTAAGCTTATAAAATAAAGTCGTCTGCATGTAAATACAAGAGAAACATTAAGAAATCAATAGTGATCAGGACAGGGATTTCGATTCCTGTACAAATTTAGAAATGACTCGAAGATAAATTAACATACATGGCTGTGACAATATGAACATAGGTGTAGTCAACGTGATCCATTTATTGAAAAAAGAGGGCAGATCAAGGATTAAGATATTAACAGGAGATCCAGTCTTAAATGGGATGTGAAAAAGCAAACACCACACGTGGATACTGAGGCATTTTTCTCAAGTATTGGATTCTTTGGGCAAGTTTGGAACACGGATGATTCCCACTCTCACGATACGGAAATGGAGGTATTGACAGCCTTACCCCAGTACCTCAATGTACAACTGGGATAGGACATCCCACTTGTAAGTTTGGGGGGGGTTGGAGAGGGCTACAGGTTGTGAGCACATGAAATACAGGGTTTTAAGAGCCTGTTTAGCAGTAGGGAAACTTTTGGTTTTCAACTGTGCCTTCCTAAAATGTCACAGGAGTTGCCAACCATGTTGTCCCACATGTATTGCTTCACAGCTTTATTTCTGCAGTTACAAGCAATTCAAAACTACTGAATGTTCGAGGCAAGCCTCTTAACTTCTTATCAAAGAAGATCTGTCCATCTTCCCGCAAGACAAACAGTATTGCACTTCAAGGTTATATTAACTGAGTTACAGAATCTCTTTAAGGACTGAAGCATTACTTACGCACATCCATGGCGCTATGTGGCTGCTTAGAGATAAGCAAGAGAAATTAATTTTAAATTAATACTGCAGGGTACTGTGAAGATGACAAAGCATAGGCCCTCTGTGTACTTAGATTTCTAATGCTTAAAAGGTTCTTCCACGATGAGGCTGGTTTAGTACAGCAGCCTCAGACCTGACCGTGCCCCCTCACGGACTCAGTGGTCCAGGATCCGCAGGTTGCCAGACACGATTTTGTTCTCTAGTAGAGCTCCAGCTGGGATGTCAATCCTGTCCCCATGGTTTGCAATGATGATAACTGTTCCCTGGGTTTGCAGAAAAGAAAAGTGTTTAGAAACTTGTTACCTGTTGATTTGGAAGGAGGGAGTATTTTGGCTGGAGGACCATTTAGGTGTCACAGGTGACACAGCCAGAGCCTGGATGCGCTTAATTGTATGGTTTCTGCATAGGCTTTTTGGTGGGTCTTTTTTTTCCCCCCCTAAAACAAAGCTTTTAAACAAGCATTATTGGAAACACTGTAATTACCATCAGACTAGATACTATCAGCCTACAAAGCAGAACTGTAACTGCTTTGAAGATACATACTTGCTGTAAGGGCTCCTCATGTCTGCTTGCTTTGAGGTGAAAAAATGTTACCCCCATCAGTCCGTGTGTCACAGCCCAGCCCCACCCTCCAGCTGTAGAGCAAATCTGGGCACAGGGGGACAGCCCTGAGCCCCAGAGCTGAGCCACGGCCAGTGCTGGGGGAGGCAGCCCCACCTTGCAACTTCTTGCCCTAGAGCAGTACAGGTTCTGCTGGGACTGGCAAGGTCCTAAGGAAGGATTTGAGAAACTAACTTGCTCAGCTCCAATATTGAGTAATAAATCAAGAACCCCAAACTGATGAGAAGGGGCCTGAAAAGGCCAGCCTTGGAGGTGAGGTGGGACATGCCTTGTTGGGTCACAGGACAGAGATGGCAGCAGTGTTTGAACAGAGACCTGAGCTCTGCGGTGCTTTCACAGCTCACAGATAAACCTCATCTCTCCCTGGGCCTGTACAGAGCAGCAGCTCTGGCAATTAACACCCTGCCCTCCTTCACAGGGGTCACTGTCCAGCCTTGGCCTCTGTGATCCTTGGGCCAGTTACCGAATTCCCAGGAGTGCTCCTGTGGACTGTGTGTACAGGCACTGACTGAGGCAGGATCAATTCCCAGGGAGCAGAGATCAGTCATGTTATTGCAGGAGCATCCCAACTACAACTCACCTTTAATGAAACATTCTTCCCAAATGTAACATCACCTGAAACCGTGAGATGATCCAGCTCCAGCATATCTGGAATACTTTCAAACCTCCGTAGGTAATCTTGAACCTTTTGGAGAGAGGAAAGAATAGAGACAGTTTTAAATCCATCTGTGGATTAAAGACAAGCCTCTTGAATACTCCTTTCAGGAACCTTCCTATAATCTACATCTGAATCAATACAGGAGTTGCTACTTTGTAACTGTAATTTCTTTCAGAGATAAGTGTGAGGAACAGTAGGGGCAGCTTCCCACCAGCGCTGGGCAGGCTCTGGAGAACACACACAGCCCAGCTCACCTTGCATTTCCTCAGCTGAGGGGGTACAGGAGCACCCAACAGCAGTATGAGGTTACACACACACGTTGAGGACTTTGTATTCTGACAGTTCTTTTACAAAGAGCAAAAGGCAATGCCCAGATGGGCAGAGGGACATAAAGTAAACCTCACTTTTAACTTATTTATTGCTATGAACTGTATTTTTATCCAAAGAGATAAACATCAAGTATAATTTATAGGAGTTTACCTTTGTGAAAGAACTTCCCAGTTTGACAAGAGGCACTGTTGGGAATTCACGCTTCTCGCTCATCGTTAGAGACCCAGCATTAAGGCTGTACAAGTTTGACATCACAAGCAAGAGATCTGATGTGGTCTTAACAGGCAGGAAACGACTACGAGGTACGTTTATCCCCAGAGAGTTCTCAAAACTCTTGATAGCAGCACCAACTGCAGTCTCCAGCTGGATAACATTCAAGCCTCCATCCAGAGTCTGGAAGAGAAAATTCACATGAGCACAACGAGCAGGTTCTGGGTCTCAGAACTAGAGCCAAACATCAGCCAGAGCTCTGCCTTGGTGAACAACCACAGACCAGCTCCTTCCTGAAGGCAGCAGTGCCTGTTGGTCACCCAGAAACAAACAGTTCCTTTGAGTCTTTCCTCTAAACCCTCCCTGGCTGATTACCTTTGGGTTAACAATGATCTCCATGTCAATGGCGTTCTTCTCCTGCAGCCTTTTAATTGCAGACAGAGCAATCCACAGATTGTTTGTATTGAATATTTTGAATTTTGACACAGACTTGAATTCATCCACGTGTGCTTTTGGGACCTGAGCTATCTCCACAAGCCTCAGCTTATTTTCGTATTGCGTGAGCGTGCCACCCTGTGAGGCGAAAATGAGAAGTTTTAAGTCTTGTCCATAAGAAGCCAGAGAAATCCTCCCCTCAGCCCCAACAGAGGCACTGGTTTGCTGGCATTTAAAGTTGAGCCTCAGAGTGAGGTTCAACTGAACACATTTCTTGTTTTTAGTAACCAGCTAGCAGCTTACTAATTATAGAGTGTGTTTAAAGTACAGTCAGAACTGTCCACTGATCATATTTCAGCATTCCAAGACAGTTAATTCCTTTAATGAAGGTTGTTGGGAATCTTTTGCAAGTGCCTCTGTTGTCAAGAACCACCTTCAGCAGTGCTCTGCTAGATGACCGAGCAAAAGCTAAATTAAATCTAAGTACTTCAGGATCCTGAACTGTATTCTCACAGGGCATTTCTGTGCTTTTATAGGACTAAGTCAGAGTTTTCTTAAGAGGTAATAAACACAGAAAAAAAAAAATCACATATCATCCACACTCATATTTAAAATAACAGAGGCAAAGCACAGTTACAGGACAAATTACTGCAAGCTACAAGTATTTGATACATCATAAATCTCTGACACGTGGCACGCTTGGATTTTGTACAAAGTCAAGGGTTTAGGGCAGGAGCAGATGTGCAGCTGCACCACACAGAGTTGTGCAATGCATACCTGGACAGCTCAGTAAGTAGCTTAGGCAGCTTCCAGTCAGTGGATGTAACTGTGGCATCCCAGCCCTCAGAGCTCTGTTTTTAGCACCCTCAAGCTTCTCCCCCTGTGTAAGTGACAGTTTGGAGAAGGTACAGAAGTTGTGACCTGCACCCTGCAGAAATCACTCGTGTTTGCAGTCAAGCCCAGGCTGCCCTTGTCTGCCTCTGCCCAGAACATGGATCAAGTTTGTTCCATGAATTAAAATGTCGTAAACTTGCTGATTTTGTGCAAGTCAAATTAGAACAAAGCTGGTGTGTTAAATGGTGCCTAAAATAGCTATAAGGAGATTGGATGTACGTTTGAATCCACGCATTCAGAGGAGGTGAGAGGCTGGAGATCACCACCAACACACCAGGCACAGACAGACCCACACCCATCTCCCTTTACCTTCACATCTGCCCGGGTTTTGTTCGTGACTTCCATGACAAATTCACAGCGTTTTCCGTTGGGTGGGTTCATAAGGTGGTTAAGAATGTAAAGGTCCACAGTGGCACCCAAATTATCTATATTGGACACAAATATATATTCCTTCCCCTCTGCAATCAGGTTATCCAGCAGACCAGAGTTATAGAAACTGGCGTAGATGTCTCCATGGCCTGGAGGGTACCAGCACTCCGTGTTCTCTCCTGAGTAAGAGACATCCTTGGCTATTGGCAGCAGAGTTTCCTTGTTAATTCTAGGATACCTGTGAAGACAATGGGTTTTGTTAAGTTCTCACCAATGTCGGACTGGCGTAAAGAAAAAAATACAACAGTAAAGGTGCAACTCCCCTGGGCTTTTCCATACAGTTTTTGAAGGTGTGCCCTCCAGCTTACTGTAAGTACTCCCAGTTGGAAGACCCATCCAAATTCTGAGCTGAGAAGCTACAGAATACAATCTCTCTACTCAAGGATTTAAAGCCAGTTCTCAGGCCACGCTGTAAACCAACTTCCCTTTGGCAGGCAGGTTCAGAGCATGCCAAGCACACCTCTGACCCAGCAGCCACTTTGATTAGAGTTTGTTCTGTCTCCCTCCAGAGCCTAAGGACACTAAAAGCAAATTCAGGAGTGAACTGGCCAGCATCTCGTACCCCATTATTCCTATATTTCTTTGAAACTGGGTCCCACACACCCCCCTCTCCCTGATTTTAATACATTGCCCTTGACTTTGCCCAACACCTTGATGTTTCAGTCTCAAAAAGAGACCTAACACAGACTGAACATGGGTACAGAAGACACTGTTGCTACCCCAGCACCTCAAACAAAAATTCAACCCATTTGGAATTTGGAGAAACAAGCTGCTTTTTTCTTTTACCCCAAGTGGAGAAGTTTTTTTGATACCTGCTTTGATTAAAAGTGTATATCTTCACACGGCTGTGACTGTATTTCTGCAGGATTTTCTTTGTGTCATCGTCCGTGTTGAAGGAATTCATGAGAACCAGAGGAACATCGGTGTTGTAGGATTTGTTTAAATGCTGAGATGGGAAATAAATGGTAAATTCAGCATGTATTATTAGCTTTAACTCCTGACACCTAAGATTTTGGGAGAAAGAAATTAGATAAAACAGACTGGAAAAAATAAATGCATAAGAGAAAAGAGAGATGTACTTATGCTGAAAGAAAGGATAATAAATTGGGTAAAAGAAAACAAATCCTTATTAGTAGTAAAGATAAGGCCTGCATTAATTATTGTATCTTTAATTAATCTTTGTTTTTAAATCTGCATCAAAATTTGTAATTTGAAAAGCACAACACCACAAAATGATCATTTTAAGTTTTAGCTACTGTTGATTACAAAAGGCATGTTTTCCATCAAATTGTTACAGTCTGTCAAGGTGACATTTCCAAACTGTCTCTGCACTTTTGAGCCTTCTTGGGAGGCCATGAGATGGACAACAGTATCAAAGAGTACATAATGAATTAAATGACACCATGTTAATTATTTGGGAATCTACAGAATGGAGCTGAAATACACAGGAGCATTTCCATGTGCACAGCAAAAAATTGGAGATCATGACAGTGTTTCACCAAAAACAGTGTGCAGGGGAAAAAAACCAAGACATTTCAGTGAGTTTTAAGCTTTGTGTATGAGCTTGCCCTCATCTGCGGGAGAGTGTTTGGGATCATCATCCTTTGGTGGAGTTGGAGACTTCCACAATGACCCTTTGGATAAAGGGCCGCATCAGTTGGACGTAAATCTGAGCCTGCTGTAGAACAATCTGTCACACATGGGAGAGTCACTCCAAACAAACACCACACTGAGGCAAAAATTGTTGGCACTCAGAAACTATGGCACAGGCACACCCAATTTCCTACTCTAATGACTATCTTCATTATCTGCTGGAAGAGGAATATTCAGCATTAAAAACATAAGCTGAAATGTCCTCTCCCAACACCAGCAGCTGTTATTTTCTTTTACTCTTCTTTCTTCAGAGGAAAATGCCAGCAATTACTTCCAGCATGAAGTTAAACTCTCAACAAGGAACTTGGAGCTGCTGTGAAAAGCTTTGTTCTAATGCACTTTAAAAACTCCTTTTTTAAAAAAGATAAACTTGCAGCTGGAAGAGTCGGAAACAAGCCCAGGAGTTAGTTACCCAGGCCAGACCTGGGTAACAATGTGACTGCTTGTGTTTCTGGACACAATTCTCACTGTCCAGGCTGGTGTGAACAGGCTGGATCACACGTGTGAAGGGGAGGGTGCTGATTGCTCCGTTCCTTTGGAGTCTACTCTTCCCAAAGGAATTCTCTACTTCACCCCAGCACTGTGACCAGACCTCGTTTCCCTCTCCTCTTCCTTTTGGCAAGCCTCCACTGTGATCCCTCTTAAAAGGTCATGCAGGAGCAGCTCAGTGTGTCTTGCTTCCTCCAACGCAGAAGGAAAAGCTCATCAAACGTTACCTCAATCTGCTGAACCGTCAGATCCAGGAAGGTGTTCTCGTTTCGCACCCCGATAAGACTTTTTGGGCCTTTACAGCCCATGCTGGTGCCCAGGCCACCATTGAGTTTCACAACCACCAGCTTGTTCAAGACAGAAGCAATGTTATCAGGCAGGCCTCTGGCCTTGATCTTCTCATAGGGCTGGATCTGGGAAAATAAAACCCCAAAAGCAGCAGTCAGGTATTTGGAAGGAAATTGTTTTCTCCTAAAAACTTTCAGAACTTACAATCTGGTGATAAAACCCACACTTATTTACATGCTCTAGGACACCAGAGAACATCTGCAAAGTGAGTATGTAATAATCTGATTTGTTACTACAATAACCTCTTTCCTTGAGAGGTTCTCTAGGCTTTGTGACACCCGTTACCATCAGCTTCACTCAGACAAGAAGATGCCTCTGTCTGCTTTTCCAGGTTCAGAGAACTGACTCAGTGGTACAGATGGGTAAGGAAGAAGTCACAACCCTCTCCTTACCCTGCAGAAGGTTTCCCTGGGTGCCATCTAACTCACTACCCCAGTAATAGGACCCCCTCTTCCCTTCAGGCCCAATTTAGGAACCCATATGCATGCAGGGCATATAACTTTCCTTCCCTGAGCAGCTTAAACTCATGGATTTATTTTTTTTATACTTTGCTCTAAGGTTGTCGAAGGCAACATTCTTGGCAAAAGATTGGTTCTTTAACTCAGTCTAAACTACCTTTTATTCCAACTTCTAGTCCGATCTAATAATTAATCTCTCCCAACAGCATGACACAAAGTGGAAGAAAGTTCCTAGTTCTTATCCTACTGTTTTCAGGATGTGTTCATCCAGCTCACAATAAAATTTAGAGAGAGTCTTCTACCTCACTGACAGGTTTAAAAACAGAGTCTGGGCTACATTTGGGGCTAGTGGTGGAGAGCAAAATCAGGCTTGTAATGACAGGGCGTCTCACATTAGACACTGCTTGTTCCCTAATCCAAAGCACCGCAGTCAGAGAGACAACAGTAACGATGCCACAGTAAGAATCATGCCAAAACTGTTAGAGCAGAATCAATACAATTATCCTTTAGCCTGCCCTTCTAGAGATTTTCGTTTGAAGAAAAGCCTTGGTGTTTCAGTGCTGTGTGTGTTCTAGCGGCAATAAAATTATTTTAATGCTGATAAGGGGTGTGTAAGATCCACAGCTGATTT
The DNA here is from genome assembly GCA_013396775.1 of Cephalopterus ornatus. Taxonomy (NCBI): domain Eukaryota; kingdom Metazoa; phylum Chordata; class Aves; order Passeriformes; family Cotingidae; genus Cephalopterus; species Cephalopterus ornatus. Next base: position 10,796 of record VZRE01013686.1, on the reverse strand, counting down.
CCAAGAACAAATACATATGGAGTAGTTTTCAGAACTGTGTTTGCTTTGGGCAAGTTGGGCTGGGGTTCAAATGGAAATTCACACTGCACTGGAACAAGAGTCATATTTCTTAGTGGGATGTGTGGGTGTAGGGAGGAGAGTTTGTGCAATTCCAGCATTCCAGTACACCACAGGCAGCATATTAGAGCAGATCCCTCACATTAGGGAAATTCTGCCTTATGGTATCTGAAAAGCTTATAGGATATATTTAAAAATAAGGTGACTCCACACAGAGTTCTTGTGGCTCAGACAGAAAGCAGTAACACAAACACTGCCATTTCACAGAGGACATACACAGGAACTTCCTTCCAAGGTTCCAAGAACTTTTCAGGAACAGAAGTGCACAAAAGCAGAATCGTGCTGTTCTTTGTCGACAACAGAGATTGTGTTCAGGCTGGGCAGACACCCTGACAAACAAATGTTCTTCTCATTAACAAAGAGATGATAAACACTGATTTTAATGTCTTGGAGGTACATCAGGAAGCTTAATGAACGATTCACTACCAGCAGGACCTACAGAGATTTACACTCAGATTTCCTGCTTCCCATCCAGTCCAAGGTCAACAGCACTCTGTATTAGACTGTAAATGGATTAGAAACGTTTCAGCTTGAGCTTTAGCTGGGTGGGACGTGAGTCACATCCACGATGTTCAGACAACGTCTGAACATCCAGAAAAATTATCTCAACTTTCACGTCTCACTATGTTCTTCTTGCATCACTCATAAAAAGCAGAAAGTCTGACACTCAATTTCAGGGCTAGACTGCCTCAAAAATCATTTCCTTTTGCTGAAGTGCCAACTACCCTTTCAATGCCTTCACCGTCATGCCTGATACCAGCTTATGCAGAAAGCTCAAAGTAGAAGTCCTGAAGAAGTTAACAGTTCCATCCAGGCCCTCCATCAAGGACTCGGTTCACTGGATGTTGCAGCAGTTACAACACAGAATTTATGACTCAGCCTCACTAAATGTTTCAGTTTCTTCTGGCACAGGCATTGGAAACGACAACTTGGCAATGAAGCCCTGGATCTTGAAGGGTCTTTAATTCAGAGAATAACAAATGTCAAGAACTCAAGTTCCAGCAGGAAAGTTGCAGCATCAGGACTGCTGGATGCCAGTGCTATCATGTAGCAGTCCCAGGCATGTGTAGGCACTAATATGCAGAACTACCTCATGATCTACAACCATATACACAAGTGTAAGAAGTGCTCCACAGTAACAAAAATCAATCCTTGCTCTAAGGGTTTGGAACAGTAGGCTTGACAAGTAAGTGCTGATGGGGAAATTCTTCAGGAAAAAACGGGCAGGAATGACATGGCTTACGGATGCCTGGCTGCAGTGTTACTCACTTGAGACATGTCTCACAGCCGTGGTTTGGGAGTGTTCTAAGATGACATATGCAGCTTCCTTTGTTTTGCAGCCAATGTCACAAAAGGGATTTCTCAGAACAGTTTGCATGAGGCAGCATTGGGAGTTTGACAAACAGATTTCAGAATCATACTCCTACTGCAAGAAGGCTTTGCAAGAGTTTGTCAGAGACAGACAAAATGAGCATCAGGGCTGTCGTTGTGGGTAGACCGGAAAGGAATACACCCGTGTTAGTTAATATGTACTTACACTACCAGGAAACATTTACTCAGCACCAAGGGACAGTTCTAGAAATACCACCCAGTGGAGAGGTCTCTGCCCTTGTGAGACCCCACCTGCAGTGCTGCACCCACATCTGGAGTCCTCAGCACAGAAAATACATGGACTGTTAGAGCAGGTGCAAGGAAAGCCACAAAGATGATCAGAGAGAAAGGACACCTTTCCAGTGAAGACAGGATGAGAGAGCTGGGGTTGTTCAGCCTGGAAAGAGAAGGCCTTGGGGAGATCTCATTGCAGCCTTCCAGTACCTATAGGGGGCTTATAGAGGAAGAGTGACATTTTACACAGGCTGATAAGGCATAGGACAAGGGGGAATGGTTTCAAACCACAAGAGGAGATATTTAAATTAGATCTCAGAAAGAAATTCTTTACTCTGAGGGTGGTGAAGTAGAGGAGAAGGTCACCTAGAGAAGGTGTGGCTGCCCCACCCCCGGAGGTATTCAAGGCCAGGTTGGATGGGGCTTGGAGCAACCTGGTCTAGTGGAACTTGTCCCTGCCCATGGCAGGGAGTTGGAACAAGATGATCTTTGAGGTCCCTTCCAAACTATTCTATGATTCTATGAACCCTTAAAACCCATTTCCAGAGCTGAAGATTAGAAAGGTGTTTTGCTTTTGAGTAAGGGCATAACATTCATTCTTTCCCTTCATGATACAGTTCACTGAGATGACAACCTGAACTGCAGACAAGAATCCAACCACTGGGGAAGAAAAAAAATGGCTCTAACAGACAAGTTCCTTTCACACTCACATTGCTTTGGATGCTCTCTTTACATCCCAGATGAGGCTTTGCATTGCTGTTCTGCGGTTAACTTGGTCACTGTAGTTCTCTCTGAGGCCTCCCAGCAGGACTTTGCTACTGCTTCCAATTCAAACAAACAGATTGCTGCAATCTACATCGAGGGGATTAAGTTACACTTGCCATGTCCACATTCTTTACCTCCTCTCCCTGTTAACTGGCACTCTCAGTGCACTTTCTTCTCTGGAGACTGTAACAGTAATGGGTCCTAACTATGCGAGCTATCACTGTAAGCCTTTGGACATATGAAAGCAAAGCATCTGGAAGGAAAAAACAAGTCAAAGGTTTACCAATATAGTGTGAAATGGGTTCAATCATCTGTTACCATCATCAGTATTAGTTGTTACAATGAAAACATGGAGGCCAGGAAGAAATCTCCCATTGCAGAGAAAAACAGAGGAATATTACAACGGAAAAATTTCTGTTTAAATTAACTGACAGGAGCCTTTACTTGTCAGTATATGAAACTCTTATGGTCCACAAAAAAGAGAAAAGAAAAAAATATTCAAGTAATTTAATTTTGTTCTCGGTTTTTGCAAGCACTTAAACCCACCTCCTGGTTTCAGTATCACCCTAAAGAACTATTTACTATGACGTGAAGAAGGCACGGAAGGAAGTTTGTTTGCAGATATTTTGCCCTAGCTTTCTTCTGTAGCATTTATCAAATATGATTACTTAATTTAGAGTTCATGCTAGAAAGCAAAATTCCATTTAAGATCATGCATGCATCTCATCTGACCAGCAGTGACCTGATCTTGCAGAATTCTTATCTTGTCAAAAGCTGCTATGTAGTACAGGGACATGTTTGAGAATGAGCAGTACAGGCCACCAGGAAGTAGACAAACACTCTTTCTAATCCTGCCCTTCTCCATTCAGCCCTCTGTCATCTTAAGTTTGACCTTTGTCTTAGTTCTTTTTTAACACCTTGCCATGCCTGGGAATATCCCCTCAGTCTATTTCAGTGCCTTTCCATAACCCTCCTGTTTGACATTTGCTCCCAGTGTCCTACCCAGTCATTTTCAGTCCTTTACAGAACTTGTAAGTTTTTCCACAGAAGGTGTGCAAAATTTGGAAAATAGACAACAGCTCTTCCTCTCCACAAAGCAGCCCATTCACTCGCATCAGATTTCTGTAATTTAATCCCAGGCTTTATCTTGACACAGGGAACAGTTTATTCCTTTCATTGTCGTAAGTACCTTGTTACATATTTAAGAGACCTATCGCCCCCCGGAGTCTCAGTCCCACTACACTGAAAGAAATCCCCTTTTCTTCAGCCTTCCTTCTAAGTCGTCTTATCTAGAACTCCAATTTCTCACCTTGGCCTCTTCATTGAGGGTGGACATTTCTCCCCAAAGCAACACTTCATTCAGTGTTACAGTACAGAAAAGAAAGACATCACATGTTTTTGAAGTTAAAAGAAAACACTCAACCTTGGAAAAACCCTAGACTTGCTCTAAAACAGCATCATTCTTCAACGCTTTATAGAGCAGCACTGCATCTGTTCTGGAAGTAACCAGACAGCCTGCCTTTCAGTTGGAAACAGAGCCTCGATTGAATCACACAGAGAGCCTCAGAGAAACCACAAACCTGTGAGGACACAGAAGTCCCACAATATGCCAAGATCACTACGCTGGGAAAAGCAAGAATTTGTAGCACAACTACACCATTAGAGTCAAAGGGACAGCCTGGGGCCACAGATGAATCAATAAAATGAGGTTAGGTTTAATAGGAAGTATTTATTTCAGTACTAAACAGTGCTGAGAAAATATATAATGCTTCTTCAGCAGCAGGTCAAGTTACAGGTTATAAGTTACAACAACATAGACTGCATTAGAAAATTACACTCCAAAACCCCCCACAGTCAACTCCTTGTTTCAAGATCCCTTTCTTTTAGTGAGCTGCTGTAGGTTAGAGAAGTTGCTAAATGAGCTCTATTACCCAGCCCACTCACCATATGTCCCTTTCAAATTACTTAGCATAATGGATCTCTGGAAGCAGTCTCATCTGAGACGTGCAACCTTCTTTTAGGGGCAGGAGGGAAATGGGAACAACAAGGGTCAAACCTACTTCTCCCCTCTGACACAAGTTCCAGTTTACTCCAGAAGAGGTACCAAATGGTAAGGTGGCATCTGTCCCATTTTGTTCCCCTGCTCAAAGAACAGCTAACAAAATAACACCAAAGAACTTGACACATATGGCAAGCAGGACCTGATGTTCAGGAACACATACAACATATGTCAACAAATTTCTCAGTTCGAACCCAAAGCATTGTCCTACATGATTTTATAGAACCATGGCAGACAGATCCCTTCGATGGGTAGATACACCATTTGCCTTAAGGAGCAATTACCAGTTTTATGTTCCTTACAGACTGTCACTTCATTGCAACTTACAGAATCTTCTGGAGGTCTCTGAATCTTCCCCCAGTCCACAGATGGTCCCTTTTCTTGTAGGAATCTATGAAATAACTTCTTAAATCCTTCCAGGTCCTTTTTAGTGTGCTACAAAAAAGAAATGCATTACTAAATGCTGATATTTAATGCATACCTATTCAATCACAGAAGCATTTCTACACATTTATGTACCATCTATTCACAAGAGTAATTTCATTAGCACTGAAGTAGACATGCTAAAATTTATGTAAAATTCTAGAAGGTACCAAAAGCTCATTTTCACTAAAACTCAAGGTACAAAACCAACTTGGATACCTACACAACAAATATTTTGTCAAAATCATAACCATAACAATTTGACCCCACCTTTAAGATAACAGCTTTACCCTCCCTTTCTGTAATCCATTGAAGATTACATAGAAACTTTAATAACTAAAGATGATTAAACACTTAATAACTCCATCACCCAGTTTATAGGGAACTGAAAGTCTCCTACTGACATTGTATCCAGGCTACTCTTCCACACAGGATCAGAGCCCATCCTAAAAATAAGGATATGGTAATCTGTGATTTATCGCCTCTCGTCTAAGATCTGCCTCAATGTCCTGCACTCCATTTCTCATGCTGAGTGGCACCCACGTCATGCTCCTTACCTCTATCTCATTTGAGTGTGCGGTCGCAAGTATCTTATCAAGTTCTACTTTCATTGAATACTCCAGCTCCTGTCGAATGACTTCCTGAAACTGTGAAGAGCCAGCTTGAGACATTGCTTTGCTGAAATCTTGGAAAAAAATAGAAATATGCATTAACCAAAACAAACCTAGTTTATTTAGATTACAAATAGCCTTCCATTTTATTTAAAAAAACATGATAAACTCATATAATCTAGTTTCGTTTTATCACTTGTACTCCAGGAATCTAAAGTTTTTGTTCTTAGTTACTTGTGGAACAGACCTTAAATTGGGCCCAAAGAATAACAACCCTTCTTTCAAAACTCAAAAGAACCCCAAAAGACCTATGATCCATCTCAAGAAGTGTCCAAAAATCCACAGCACTGTATTTTTTTCGCTAAAGAATTCACATCCTACTGCATCAACACACTTTAGCAAGTAAAAGTGTGAAAAAGGAGAACTTTGTTAGTGAAAAGCTATGTAGAACATTGTGATTGAGGGTATCCTTCTGTTCACCTAAGCAAATAAAACACATGCTTTCATTATTTATACAGTGCGTTTTCACACGATCTTCTGTTTGTTCCAGTAAATATTCCCTCACTTTATCGTGTGAGTATTTTCACACTACAGCATGCATTTCAGTTACTAAGCAACCTAGAAAATTGGGCTGTCTATCACTTCAGCATTTGTTTTACTTTTGAAAGTGATAAGCTCCATGAACATGGAAAAGAGTAAATACACAAATGTTCTATAAAGTCCACCCCACAGGAAGAACCGGGAGAGAACATGACTCTATTTTCCAACTGAAAGCATTTGAAGCAAGTGTGTTCTCAAAAGACATTCTGAGTATGTTCTCTAAAGACCTCAGTTAATTTAATTTCTGCCAAATCCCTTGAGTAATGACTTCCCTGTAACACAGAGAGTGATGTATTGCCAAATATAGCTGGATTTTAGAAACACCCTGAATACTAGTGCAAAAAGGGACAGAAGGGAACTTTGCAAGTGAACAGAGTGATACTGACAGAAAATATTGTTAGAAGAAGAACCTGCATTTAAAGTCTGCTTACTGAGAACGCACATTAAAAGGTTCTTCTACTGAGAATGCCTAAGAATGGCAGAGACTGTTCATTTTAATATCATTTTGATTTTATTTTATTTTTTTAAGCAAAGTATTCCACAGCCTCAGCCTCAGTGACAGTATGTAATCCTTGCTTTGAAGCCCACAGAAGCCATTTTCCTGACTGCACTGTTTTGCAGGTAGGGGAGGGAGGAAAAAAAAAAAAAAAAAAAAGACAGACAAGTGCTGCAGTGCACATACTGTGTGTGGTGCAACACGGGAAAACGCCAGCTCAAGATGAACAGTGCAGTGAACAATGGGTTCTTTTTTTAATCAAATGCTTCATTTAGTAGTAAAAGCAGGTAAGAGTTGAAAGCCTTTTAGGCGTATCTTTCCAGGTCAAATACGTAAAAACACGGACAGCTCTTCATCAGGAAGCACTTTTTCCTACAGAAAAACAAGGAGGTCTGTACCAGCTGAATACTTTCATACCAAACTGCTACAAGTACTGCCTTTTCATTCACACATTTTGGGTTGATGCAAAGCGAAACAACTGCTAGGAGGTGTTTTCACGTGTTTGTAATCCTCCCTGCAACATATTAAAATATACCACTTGTGGTGCAGCAACACAGTGGTCATTTCTCACAGTTCATCAGCCTGTAAAACATCTGAACCTCCCAATGTGATGTAACACACCTCAGAAAGGAACTCCGCACATCCCAGGTGTTCAGAGACTTTCAGTCGTGTTGTTAAACACACCGGGGCTGAAGGAGGCAGAGCCAGCCAGCAACTTCCCCAGGCTGCCATGTAAGTAGGAAAAGCCTGTTCGCTCGTATTAGCCAAAAGACTTGTATCTACCAGATAAAGCCATTTAGAGACTAAGCAGCATAACAAACAAATCAAAACAAAAAGGTGTCATAAAAGTAAGTGCATGATAATGTCCTCACTTAGGCATCTATTTTTTTTCCTATAATACTATAAATTCTCACAAACTGAATGAGCAAATGCTAAATAAACATATTTGATCACCAACACCCTCGCAGAGAAGCAAAGCAATCCTGTTGCCTTTTCCAATACCAAGCGTCAGGCACTCAGAGCAGCAGCAGATGGGACAGCTCTTACCTAAACCCAGCCTGCCAAAGCTGCCAGCGCTGGGGGCTGCAGCCTTCACTGGCAACAGAGGATATTTAGTTTCCACTGACCATTTAACAACTACTGCAACCCCTCGGTCTCATCCAGATTCAATGTGTCAGGGCACGGTTGCTTGGGGAGAGCATTGTTAGTGCTGTTAGTCCAATTATTATTATTTCTGGATAGAGAGAGGAAGGACGTGGCTGGAGTCCATAAAAACACGTGCTTGCCTGGTGCAGGAAAAGTATCTACTCTGCATACATAAGAATTTGAATACTGTAACTAAGCAGCCAAAAGAAACAGCAACTCAAAGCTTTTCTACTTTTAACACGCCATTGCGAGGCAGAGGCTCTGAGCACTTCTCTTAAGAGACGTCCACCAGGATGTGGGCTGGGATCTCTAAAGGCTCCCTAAAGTACTCTCTAAAGGCTCCCCAAAACAAGACCACAGCATCAGCATTGGTACACATGCTCCAAACAAACCCAGTACTAGTTGTTCCCCTGCCCCTCAGAGTTTTTGGGAAGAGGCTGGTATTTGTGCATCCCAGCCTACTGCCAGCAGAAAGACAACTGCAGTCCTTTAACATGAGCTACAGATGAATTTAACAGCCTGGGCGAACGCTGATTTCCCTTTTCACCCTAGTAGCAACAAGGAAGTGGAAAGGCCAGTGTAACTGCATATCTTAAAGCAGTTCTTCCCTACAGGCAAATAAAATTTCCTAAGGCCAGAATGAAAAGTACCTATTGTGCCTCTAAAAACCAGATGGGAGACAGGGGTGCTGGATAATTGCAGGAAGAGATTTCCCAGGATATACGCGGCCACAAAATCCCAAATTATGTTGAAAAAGAAATGCCTCTTCCAAACTATTTCGCAACCAAATGCCTCAGATTTCAGCCTAAGCCCACTTTTACAAAACCAATATTCTTGAACACTCATCAGAAGTAAGAAACGGGTGGGACAGGGTAGTAGAAGACTCTTAGGGAACCTGCCCACACCAGAAATGAGCACAGACCAGAAGAGCATGACTAAATAGTTGAGACTTCAGAAAACACTGGACTTTGCAAAAATGACCGCTCCCAGGATATCTTATTTTAATGTCTTTGGTAGAAAGTGCTTCCTCCCAAGTAGCAGAGACAGGACAGCTCTTTAATCAAGTTCCTGAAGCTGTTTGACGCGTGGAGAATTTCAATCCAGCCCTCCTGCCCCCACTGTTATTTCTAGCACGCCTTTGTGCTCTGCTCTGACTGCTAACCTGGCCCCTGCCCTCACAGCACAAGCCTCAGCACATGGCAGAGTTACCAGCAGGTTTATGATGCATAATTTTATAACTGAAATATGAAAAAACCAAAACATGATGTATCAGATCAAGCCAATAAAAAAAAAAGGGCTTTGTATACTATCAGGAACAAAATAAGGGGCAGATGTCCTCAGGAAAACTGCACAAGGACAGAACAGCAGTGAACCCCTAGGGGTCTGCATGTTTCCTTTCTGCCACCCCTCCTCTTATTCTATATTAAAAGCAGAGAACACATTAAGATTGATTCATTTTGTTCATTAATCCACTCAGAAGAGAAGTTCACTGCTTTGGTATTCAGTATACAAGGACCCAGCACAGGAGGGAGTCATGGGACAAGTCAAGCAAGAAGTTCTCTCTCTCATGAAAAAAACAGGGAATCTCTTGGGCTGAAAGTTATGAACTGTGATTACTTTCGCAATCCAAGTAAGTATCCAGAAAGACCTAGGGCAGAAAATTATCTGTGTCCCTTTGGAGCCAGATTACAGCATAAAGATCAAGAGTGGCCAGTGAGTTACAACATGCAGCTAAACTTTAAATGCTCTATCCTTGAACTCTGTGCTGAGGGTACAGAGTAAATGCCCTAACTTCCAATAGCTCTGCTTGAAGTTCAAGGCAACCCTTATCTCTGGCAATAAAACTCTCTTTAAATATCCACACTATAATGTGCAATGCCTAATGAATACTACTTTGATTTTCAGAACTGAACATACCCACTCAGCCTTTACAAACCTTTTTGTTTTCCTACTACTAAAGGCAAACGTTGCCAACACATGCTGGACTGAAGCATATGTGAAGAAGCTATATGCTCTGACACTCCTTGACAGATGAGCACATTAGCCTGAACTCAGGAATTTGCAACCTAGGAAGCCGTTCTTGCCAGCTGCACACACCAAGAGTTTAGGTGTTACAGTCAGACACAGCTGGATTTCTCAGTCTAGCAGCTGATCCTCATGCTAAAAATATCACTTGACATTGGCAACATATTTTAGTACTATTGGCCTGACAAAAAGAGTATCTAAATACTGGATACTTTTTTTTTTTTTTTAAAAAGCTTTTAGGATTGCCAAATCTTTGGTAATATTTAAAAAGCAAATTATGATCTTTACATAGGTTTCTACAGCTTTCAGTTTCATAAATAACATCACTTGTCTGCAAGATGGCTACCTCCAGCAGTAGCCTGAGATAAGCCTAAGACTGAAAAGAACAATTAGGAATGTATTCTCGTAACGTATTTCACAAGGGCTCATCTTGGTAACTTTCAGAGTGGCCGGTTGAGCAACATGCCGAAACACTTTCCTCCTTCAGCTCTCTGCCTTTTGCCCAGGTATCACAGGACATTTGCAGACGGGTGATGCATTTACACAGCTAGCACTGTACAGTCCTGGACATCCACTGTGTGAGGGGACAGTGATTTCCCAAAGCTTGTGAAGGCCCTCAGTTGCCTACAATATCCAAGTTAGTACAGCAAAAGACCTCCTCGTGTTCCTTCTGCAGGCAGAACTCTATTTGTTGATAGGCCTGCACGGGTTTATATTAAGGAACCCCACAGGCACGGATTTCATCACAAAAAGCACCATTGGGATACCGGAAAGGAGGTGGGGGGGGTGGGAAACTGCAACAGCAATGCACCAAAGTAATTTTTCTTCCCGAAATGACCTCTTGCGGGCTTGGTTCCCTGTTTCACGGGGAATCCGAAACTCAGACCACGTACACACAACGCGGAGAGTAAAGGAGAGCGCTGGAGCCCTGCCGGGATCAGAAAACGCC
>VZRE01013684.1:0-16172 GCA_013396775.1 Cephalopterus ornatus | reverse complement strand
AAAAGGCAAACCGGGAGCGAGCACCTGCTCCCTTCACAGAATCGGTTAGGTCGGACAAGACCTCTGGGGACACCGAGGCCGACCTGTGGCCGATCACCGCCGTGTCAGCGGGACCGTGGCGCCGAGTGCCACGTCTGGTCTCTCCTTTAACGCCTCCGGGGACGGTGACTCCACCACCGCCCCGGGCAGCCCGTTCCAATGTCTAATCACCCTTTCAGAGAAGGAATTCTTGCTGATGTCCAATCTGAACCTCTTCTGGTGAAGCTTGAGACTTNCTCCAGGCTGAGCCGCCCCAGCTCCCTCAGCTGCTCCTCATCACACTTAGGCTCCAGACCCTTCCCCAGCTCCATTGCCCTTCTCTGGACATGCTCCAGCCCCTCAATGTCCTTCCTGTAATGAGTGGCCCAGAACTGGACACAGGATTTGAGGAGTGTCCTCAGCAGTGCCCAGCACAGGGGGACAATCCCCGCCCTGGTCCTGCTGCCACACTATTGCTGACCCAAGCCAGGTGCCATTGGCCTCTTGCCCCCCTGGGCACAGCTGGGCTCACGTCCAGCCGCTGTCACCAGCACCCCCAGGGCCTTTCCCACCGGGCACTTTCCAGCCCCTCTGCCCCAGCCTGGAGCTGCAGGGGGTTGTTGTGACCCAAGTGCAGGACTCAGCACTTGTTCAATCTCATACCGTTGACCTCGGTCCATTTATCTAGTCCAGATCCCATGTTATGGGATGTGGGAATGTGAATCAGCCTTGTTTCCCCTGAGGCAGGTGATAAGGCACGCTCTTATGCTTGTGACTAGACCTGTGTCTGCTCCTGAACTCAACAAGTAGGGTCCAAGCACTCTGTAGTAATTTTAGTTGAAACCATCATTCCCTCTCCTTGATAGCATTGAAGTTCTCCCACAGGGACACATGAACCATTGCCAAACCAGCAGAAGAAAAAGAATCCAGGTTTCAATTGCTTTAAAAAGCAGCATGTTCAGGTCATAAATCTGAAATCATAAAGCCTCTTGGAACAAGAGTAGAATAATAATTCTGTTCAACAGAAAAAGTTGTACTACAAATTCAGATGTTTCAGCTAACTCATGCACACTGATATTAAAGTAAGAATTCCACATCTCTTCCCAGTCTTTCAGTCTCTGTACAAATGGATATTTAAGTACACTACACTTTCTGCTCTCATCTTCTTACACTCATTACCTAATGCACAGTGTGGTGATGTGTTAAGGCAATCAACACTTGGTCCGTGTTCTGGTCATAAAATATAAAGAACAGCAAGGAATCATGAGTCCAAGTGGAATTCCATGCCTACAAAAAAAGAGGGCTTCATTCCACATTTAGCTACTATTTGGGTCATTTTAAATGATCGTCTTAGAAAGTGGTTCACATCCAGGAAGAGTTCCGAGACCAGCAGAAGGAAAAGCAGATAAATGTTAACTCACTGACCTACCTTGTCTCTGCCAGGTTTTGTAGCTGCTAGAGAGTGTGTGAAATGGGATGCAGTGAAAGGCAGAGATAGGAAAAGTGGGGGGCTTAGAAGATCCCTCTTGGCTGGGGTGTTCAGGGACCACTGAAGGAGATGGTCCCTCACACAGCAGATAACCAGGGAGTGAAACAGTCAATTATTTTCTGCCTACATCTGTAGTTGCAGGAAGAGAGTATTTCTGGTGACCATATGCAAAATCTCCTTTGGTCCTTTTTGTTACCTAGAGCCACGATTGTTTGTCCTCACGTGGCTTTCAGCCTGCGACAGCAGCTTGGAGCTGACAACAAAGAAAAACATATCACACTGGAAAACCAAGTGAGATGGGACACTGAGGAAGACAGGTCAAGCAATGCTCTTTGGGGTCCCAACACATTTAATCTGTGTCTGGGGAGCTGAAGCACTGTCTTGGTGATCAACCAGAGGTGTTGCTTTCCATTCCCAGTTATCTTTGACTTACCAGAAAGAATAATGTGTCAAATGAGAAGGATATTTGGATACTGTTAAACAAGGGGCTGGGGTTCTGCTTATTTCACTTCCATAGTATATTTATATAGTATATTTACAGATGGAGAATGGAAGTGGATAAAAGCTTAGCTATTTCTCCAATCTCCAGCAGAATATAGCACACTACCTCGTCTCTCAGACCTTCAAGAGATTCTTTGACTAAACCAGGGGACCAGACATGAAATCTGTAGTATTTTTAGGATGATGAAAAAGGCCAGAAACAATAAAACCCCTTAGTCCTGTCTGTCTTTATATTTTACAGAGGGATAGGCTAAGATGCAAATATCCAGGGAATTACTATAAAATTTCCCCCCTTCTCTCTCCAGACTGTAGAAATCTGAGGGCTACACCACCCGGGGTAACTGGGAGGCTGTTGGATGAAGATATTTGCAAGAAGAAGGGTAAAAGAAATGGAACTCTCTGGACAGACCGGTTATGGAGTCTTCCTCTGTGATAGAGTCTTATGAAACCATTTAAAAAATGCAGGATTATTAATAGTATTTAGTTCTGACACCCCACTGATTGCTTCGTGTTACCTTCACCTTGTGCTTTTTTCTACTGCCCATCTAATATTTCCACCTGCTCGCCTTCTACTTGCTAAATGTCCAGTCTCTTACTTTTGCCTGTGTTTTGGTTCCAACTTTTGGCTTTCTGGTCTTTCTGGGTTAAGTCTGAAAAAAAAAAAAAGAGCAAGTAGCAAGATCTGTAAAAGAGGTGTGCCATAAACTCACTTCCCTGCAAAAACTGACAAACCAAAGGGATTTTGTCACTCCTGCTGGTCCTGAAGAATACACATCTAATGGCTTGTTTGCATTCTTTTAATTATCTCGTTCAGTCTTTACACATTCAGGAATAAAAGGGATGGGGTTTCTCATCCAGGGGATGAGAGAATGGCTGAAAGGCCGGGAAAAAACTCAGCCAAGCGTGGGTAGCAGCAATCAATGTCATTCACAGCTCTAGGATGTGCCTGCAGCCAGAGGGAGAGAGAATGCAATATAAGAAATTGGGGAAGTTCCAGGGGCAAGAAACAAAGAAGAGAGACAGCTCCCCAGTGCCAGATTTACAGTCACATGTTTATTTTTTGATGTCGTGTAATATGCACAATGTCATATCTGTGACCAGTGACCCCCTTGTCAGTGCTTACCCCGTTGTCCCCCCAGTGCAAAGGGTTGTCCCTCAGGTGCCAGGACCTTCATGACAACAACTCAAAGGTCATACAGATACTGAATGTTATTTTTCTTCTAGTCTGACTAACATAATAACAAACACCAGCGTGTCAAGTGCTTCACTAAATCCCTTTATTGATTTCACTAAAGAGATGGGGTACATTAGCAACAGCAACAACACAGCTTAAGTACAGATAAGCTTAGATACAAGAAGCAATTCCAGAAATATTTGCTATGCAGGCTCCCCCTGCTCAGGGTCTGCAAATCATTGATATCAGCCTGCCCCAAAGAAGTTATAATGGATAAGAAATGAAAATAACACGAAAACAGATGATATAATAATAATTACCAACAAATACATCTGAACCTCGTGTGCCTCCGGTGGAGGACTCTGTTTTAACTGAAGCTACAGCACTTGGGGAAAAAAAGCCCAAACAGATACAAAATGAATTACTGCCCCAAGACAGAAAGAATATATTGTGAGATGCTCTTCTGGACAAGTAGAACAGAATAATTTTTTTCAAGCCAATGAGGGGATGAGACTGAGACCTCTCTACTAAACGAATATAGTTTATTGCACCTTCAATACCCCTCTCATAGAAATCTCACTGATGGCTGTCAAGAGAAGAAAAATCAAGTCCAAACCTGGGCTTTATAAAAAAGTTCAGTGCAACCTTTGACATTCCCTGTTTTGTCCATGAATTTTTGCACTTGCACACAGTGCAAACTAGAAGCTTATCTATATTGTGAAATATTGAAGAATCAAGTCACATGCGAATTAAATGTAGGTCTCAAAGCAGTCCATCTGGTCATTTTTGTTGTCTAAACAGGAGTCAAATCCAACTTTTGATGCAGCAGCTTGAACCCAGGCCTTGGTACACACACTGATATAATTGGATTGTTGCTGGTATTATGGGATTAAGAAAACTCCAAATAAAATTCATATATATCTTGCCCAGATATGGAGAGGTTAGAGGTTTAACAGAGATCTGGGATGACATAACTGAAGAGTGATCAGACTGATGGCAGGTCTTCTTTCATAAAGGTCTCTTCAGAGAAAATCATGTAAAAGAAAACAAGCATTATGTCCTGTTCCGTTGAAGAAGCAGAACCTTCCTGGGCTGAGTTATCTGGAAATAGAAGAGATAAAAGCTAGTAGAATTAGAGAATCTCACTGAGGGTTAACCTGCTGTGAGGGTTCTATGACTAAAGAGGGTACCTGTGTGCCATGAGGACCATGGCAAGACTTGGGATGCCTTGGGATGGAGGTCTGGTCATGCAGCTATGACTAGGGAGCCACTCAGTGACAACTTCCAGGGATAGTGACCTGGAGGAGCGATTAAACCTGTGTTGTGGCTCTGTGTAAGCAGTAGGTGTGGATGGGAAGGATTTCCCTGGAGAGCTGCTCACTGCTATTCCTAGTCTGAATTGAACAACTGTTATCCTGATTGTCTTCAAATCCCAGACTGAACTTCCTTGTGAGGGAAGAGGAGGGGCAGGCACTGATCTCTTCTCTGTGGGGACCAGTGACAGGACATGAAGGAATGGCCTGGAGTTGTATCAGGGGAGGTTTACGTTGGATGTCAGAAAGAGGTTCTTTCCCTCAGAGGGTAGTCGGGCACTGAACAGGCTCCCCAGGGCAGTGGGCACAGCACCAAGACTGACAGAGCTCGAGAAGCATTAGGATGTTACTCTTGGGCACATGGTGGGATTGTTGGGGATGGTCCTGTGCAGGGCCAGGAGTTGGACTCGATGATCCTTCTGTATCCCTTCCAAACTCAGCATATTCTGTGATTCTCTGAACAACCCAGCATTTGGTTTGGGGGTTTCCTTGCACCTCCTCTGATAAATGCAAATGTGTTGTATGAAAATAGGCCACGGTTAAAAATGGCTTACCCTGTGTGTCAGCAGGATGTCAGCATCCACCTGAGAGTCAGTGACATTTCGCTACCAGGAGGATGACAGTGACGAGCAGAATCACTGCAGCGAAGACCAGGGCGAAAACAACGTAACACCAGTGTGAGTCCTCCAAGCAAGTCACTGCCGAAGGGACAAGGGAGAGGGGTCTCACCACAGGCAGAAAGCAAGTCAGCTTTTGTTCTGAGTTATAGGAGGATGCAAAATCACTGTACCCAGGCCTTCAGCAGGAGTGTGTTACACTGGGTGCTATAGATCTAACATCTGTGTATGTATGTAGGTTTATATGTATACAAACCTGCACGTATCTGTGTGTATACACAAAATCACATTTTCAGGGGCAGAAGAGCCCTTTTCCTGGCCAGTCCTAATTTTTGTCTTCGTAGCTGTTGAGAAAACACCTAAAAATGTGACCTCTTATCTTCTGTGGCAGAGCACAGCTTTGCCAACCCTGCTGTGTCAACATTTTGCCATGTGCACACAGCGCTGCCAGTGCTTCCCACTCTGAAGTATACCCTGCTTTTTCCTTGGAAAAGGAAACACAACAATGGTTGTGTTATTTTCCTGAGGTTACAAAACTGAAGACCCACAGGGAAATCCTGAAGTTCAAATTCAGGCTTTAAAAAAAAGGTGTTATAAATAATTTGAAATTCTAGAGACTCTTTCCAGATTATCATGATTTTTAAGCACTACAAAGAAGCAATTGTTTCTATAGCCTTTAAATCTCTGCCTCCATAATTTTCTGCTCCAACTGTAATCCTGACTAGGATCATTGTGTTCATTAGATCCCCATTCTTTCATACTTTCCATGTAAACCACGCCTCAATCTAAAGGAGAATTAGAACATACATCTGACTTCTGTGGTTTTAAAGAGGTTACAGTAAAGAATGTGAAGGGACAGAGGTCTTCTATAGTAATTATCCATATTTATAGCATATATTGATATTCCTTGAACAAAATTCTGAATTCCTGGACAGTGTAGACAGAATCAGACAGAGGAGGTGAGGATTGAGGGCTATAAAAAGGCAGCCCAAAAAACCAGATGGATTGATGGCCATATATCAAAACTGACCACACTTTTCATGCTGCAGTCCCATCCTGGATTCACTGGGATAAAATCACAGGGCATTTTAATAAAAGCAGTAAATTGGTTTTGCCTTTGTAACAGCCAGACTGGGATCTCCACTTGTCTCACTCTCGTGTCTGCCCAACCACCACTTTTAATCAGAAAGCCCATCTGAAGCTTTCAGTTTCTTTTCCTTGTTGTGAGGCCAAATTAAAACCCCAGTGGAAATACCTGTTCTCACTAGCATTTGCCACAGCTACCACTTTTCTCTATAAATATCTTAAATGCTCTTACTGCATTGCAGGAATGCAGTATTTTCTTTCATTCTCTACTTCATTTTCACCTCACACACAAGAGTTAAAACTCGTATCCAAGACATGATTTCACTTTGCAGAACAAAATTTGCTCATACAAGTTTGAGAACGTTTAATGTATCTTAACATTTTAACTAAGGAAGTGATAGACACCATTTTTCTGACATTGGTCAGAATTTTTGCTTCCTTGCTATTGCTTTGTAAAAATAGCTCAGCTTTGTTTTAAATGCAGAATGGTTTGTGTTGGAAGGGAGATTGAAGATCATCTCGTTCCAACCCCCTGCCATGGGCAGGGACACCTTCCACTATCCCAGGGTGCTCAGAGCCCCATCCAACCTGGCCTTGGACACTTCCAGGGATGGGGCAGCCACAGCTTCTCTGGGCAACTTGTGCCAGGGCCTCCCCACCCTCACAGGGAAGGGTTTCTTCCTAGGATCAACACCTCTTTGGGCACTTAGCCCTAAGCAATTCCTCCACTGTGTGTAACTATGTAATTATGATGGTATACAAAGAGGATGAAATACAATGAGCAAAGGTGAAGTGTCCTGCAGTGTTGCAGTACCTGAATGTGTAATTTTGAGTGTGCTGTCAGGTCTGTCAGATCTCGGTTTCACCTTCACCTCGGCGTATGTGATTGCATCACCTGCAGGGACAAAAAGTGCTGCAATTAGAACCTGCCCAAGGCCAGCCCTTGCCGTGCTCATTGCACTCAGTCCCCTGCAGCATCAGACCCTCTCTGGGAAAGTGAGAAGAGCAACAGCATGCGAGAGACGTTGCTTTATTACTTTTTTTTCTGTCGCTGAGTAAATGTGCCAAAAAGAAATTAGTAGGGCACCTCATGCAAATAATTGTCCTGCTGTGCAGTTTTCCAAAATAAAATAAAATAAAATAAAATAAAATAAAATAAGGAAATGTTATTCAGTTATTAAATCTATGAAAATTTTTTAAAAAAACCTTTTAGGTTGTCACACAGTGACCTACTCTATTTTTAATTCTATTTTTTCTTCTTTTACACACATATATACATTCTGTCAATCTCTCAGCAGAAGTTAATCAATGGCAACTTTTTTTGGGTGAATTAATTTTTTCTCTGTTTTATTTCTGAATAAACTTCTTCCTAGTGAATTCATTCAGATCTTGTACATGGCTACAAAATATGTCTTTTGTCTTGTTTGCTCTTTCACAAAGAGGAGCACAATTCCCGTTGGAACAAAGCATGTGCATAGAGCAAAGACAGGCTATTTTCCCATCCCCAATGAACGAAACATAATTTTAATATGTATGTAAAATAACAAACATACTATTTTCATTTCATCCACGGGTTTTTCTTCCTGAGTTTCATCCCTCCACATGTTTAAATGAGATTTTTATTAATGGCTGGTCACCACATGATCTTCCTCCAGTCATTGCTTCACTGCTTTCCATGCATGGAGCCTGTGGCAGGCACACCAGAACTTTCTACAGTCTTACATTAGGCTTTCAAATGTGGCAGGACAGAGATGTCCCCATTCCCTATCCGGTGGTCAGTGAGTAGAAAACCCTCCTATGCCCCAGTAACCACTGGAATGGTTGTGACACTCCTGGTTGCACCCAGTCAAAAAAAGGTGCTTCACTGTGTGTTACAAGATTTTTACAACCAACAGAGAGCTTAAAAAGTGTTGTCAGGGTGGGTTTCCTCAAAGGTCTGGGGATGCCTGGCAAACTACTTTCTCTGCCTTCCCAGACTGGAGAATTCCCGTCTGCTGGACTATCAGGAGAGCTCGACCACCAGATTAGTTAACAGTAATTGCAAGCTGGGCTGGAAGAGGAATTGGCAGCAGGGTTTTCAGCAGCAAGCCATTTGTTTTCCCAAGAATGCATGTGGTTTGCTGAAACTGCTTTGCTTTAACCACGAGAACTAAGATTTCCTGTCTCATAGGAGCTCTCCTTACCTTTGGAGGCCTTGCCCACACTTATCTGTTCTTACGTGTGGATGCTTACGCTGCAGAACAGCAGAGAGCTCTCACTATCCCTGCAAAAACAACCCTCTCTTTGGCTTTCAGTGGCCAGTGCTGGATGCAAAGCCCAAGGAAGGAAAAGATGATGTTTAGGTGCCTGACCTCTATTATTTGGTTGAGCTGCATCACATAGGCAGTGCTTTCAAATTCATACACTTAAAGGTGTGTCCAGAAGGTATCTCACTGCCCGGGGGATGTCTACAGGACCGTTGGCCCAATTCAGCAATTTTGTGCGATCAGGAAAGCTCGTGGGAAGAGGCACAAGTGGAAAGATGACTGTGGGTGTCATGAGGTGAGGAACTGCCCTGGGACACAGTTTATCCTCCATTGGGTGATATTAAATCCAGGGATGAACTGTCAGAGCAGGAGAGGGAAGGAAAGAGGTGAGTGACAGGAGCTGTTTCACAGCAGTTTTCGGTAGGTGTGGCAGCAGAAGGAAGGAAGGAGCTATATTTTTATACCAACTGCAACACACCCCCTTGGAGGTTGCCTGCTTTGCATGTTTTGCCTCATTTCCCAGGAGGTTCTTCCATCAAATTTGCTTGCTGATAGTGTATGAAATAAGTTGGTTTTTATTGTTTGTTTTTTTGGTTTTTTTTTTTTTTTTTTTTTTTTAAATCTTAAGAGAGAAACCAAACAGATTTTTCTCTGGAGTGCCACGGGGAAGACGAGCAAATGCCAACTTCAGCAGTGCAAAATGTAGGACACGCCCAGGCCTGGAAGTTAAAAGCTCTATCCTCCTTATATAAAAAGTCAAGGAAGCAGAAGCTGAAGGCACAGGAGAAGCAGGTTGCAGGCTAACTAGTGGACAAGTGTAGTGGCTGTGAGGAAGAAGAGCAAACTTAGAGCCACAGGATCAAGTAAGGCAGCACAAACATTGAAGTGCGTACCAAAAAAATGCTCACAGGTAGGGCAGTATGAACACCCCCCTTTTTCTTGTGGCCTGGGTTATTATTTTTGTCTCAAAGGAGCAAATTTAGCCTTGCTGTACCAATCTGTAATGTCAGATGTGTATGGATTAAGACAGCAAGGTCTCTTGAGCTTCTTCAGGGAGGTGGGTGACAGGCAACGTCCCTGCTCTGAACTCTAATGGCAATTTGCCCAAAGAAAAGCAACCTCCTAAGGGTGCCAGGGCTGCTGAGATCTACCTTAGACTTACAAAAAAATGTCGAATCTAACCCATTTTTTTAGAACTAAGCATCTTTCTCGTGCAGCTGCCAAAGAGTCAGAACAGTTTGACAGAGTTTGGCAGAAGATGAGGGCTCGGTTTCCTGCTCTGGGACTCTCAAGTATGAAAGCAATGGAATACACGTAGAAATCGAAGAGAGAGGTTGTAAGAATGGATAATGGAAATTTTTATAAATATAATAATGTGAAAAAAATATTAATTATATAGATAGGTGAGGGTTTTTCACTATATCCCAGTGCTGTTAATAGATGTCATATTCCAGATCAATTTAAACTATTTCTTCATGCAAGATATTGCAAAAAGCCCATGGAATCAGTGTTTTAGGATGATATTAAAATAAAGCATTTATTAGGACACCAAAAGGGATGAAAGATTAAGAGAAGTGACAAGAATTGGTGATATTTTACTATTCCAATTGAAAATATTTTTTTCAAAACACCATGCATATTTTCAAAGCACTCTAAAGCATAAGAAAAATATTTTGTGTGAAATTTGGTTACTTATTTAGCCTCATAATTGCCCACAAAAAATTTTTAGATGCTCAATTTCCAAGCACCTCATACTGGCAAAATATATGTTTTAAAAACATGAATTATTTCCTGCCTTTATCCAGTAATGGCTAAATTTTGCACTTTATTACTTGAAAATAAATTTTTGAAGTAATCAGTTTTACAGTTGGAGATATCAGTAGGTCATACACAAATTGGAGGGCTAACAGTTTTCAAAATTACAGAAACTTCTATTAAATCTTGACTTGCATTTTTTCTCACCATAGAACTTTTAGAAATGAAAGAGGGGGACAGAGACAAAGAAATAAAAAGAGAGAGAGAAAGAAAGAAGAAACAAAGAAAGAGAAGAAAAAGTAGAAACAGACCTATTATTTTAGAATTTAAAAATGTTTCTGGTGTCTAAGAAAGTGAATCAAATTAAGATATAAAATACAAGTGTACTGCAGGAGGGAGAAGTCCATTCAGCTGTCAGTGAGTTTCCAATAATCTGTGTAAATATCTTCAATGTCTGAACATTAATTTGTTTCAGAAACAGCACATTTCAGCCGTACTACTGAAATCCAGAATGGGATTTTAAAGGTCAGTCTTTACTTTTGCTAGAATTCAGTATTTATTCTATTAACAAACATGAATTTGCCAAGCAAATAGACATACGATAGACAGGGGAGGATATTAATAGTTATCAAAATGCTTTCAACATGACTTCTGAATGATCTGAGAAAGAATGAAAGCTTTAAGAACGTGGCATCGAGCAGAGGGAAAATGAAGTAACATTAAGTTATTAATGTTATTAATATTATTAACATTATTCTGTTTTTTTTACCTGTATCTGAAGTTTCTGAAGTGAAATGTGCTCTTTCCTTGGGTGGCAACTCGGCATAAACCACCTCACATGCCATTTTGAAAAGCTGCTTTCAGACCTGCAATCAAAATGGACTCACTGAAGAAGTACCATCCCCTATTTCTGGCCGCTCTCCACCACACCACATTAGGTCAAAACAAGTGTTTAGATGTCTGTAAAACGGAAGGAAACCAGAACCCTTTTTTTTTTTTCAAACATAAATTCTCACCTTGTAGCTTTTGGTAAGTAGTTCTTCATTCTTAGTCCCCTTCTGATGGTGTATGTTCTATTAAAAACAGCATAGCTGTGATTTTGATCAACTTCCTCATAAACTGGGACCGTCAGCCCACATCTAATTTTGTTTGGAACTGGGGCTGGCAACATGCTGAGCGTGTTCACGTCCTCCTCAAACCTACTGGACGCTAAAATGTGTTTCAGCCCAGCTCGTGATGATTAGATTGCTCAGTTTGTGAATAGATTGTTCAGTTTGTGATTATCAGGATCACTTCCTCCTAAACTTCAGTAGTTCAGGGTTGAAACCAGAAAGCAATGATGTGGGGAGGTTTTAATTGCTGAAAAAAATGAATTTCAAGGTTTCGGAAATAAATTATTTTCACGCGTTTATCTATTTATTTTCTTAAAAATTTATTTCATGCAGAATAAAATTAATTTTAAAAGTCAGGTTTGAAAATGTTGCTATAAGGCCAACTTTCTTTCTTCCTTTGGATTTTCATCCCCATAGAAATTTCTATATTTTTGGGGTGTATGGTAATAAAAAATCATACCAAAACTTTGAATTCTTCTCCCAGGGGAATTTCTGCTCTTCAATCAGCTCTACACCACATGTTAGTCCTCATATCCCAGTGGCATTATTAAACTCAGAATTAAACCAGGCCTGAGTCTGACCTATTATTCCTCTTCATGTTTGTCATCAAATTTTCTCATTAAAGGCAGACAACACGGTTCTTTGGAATTATCATGATGATAAGTCAAGAAATGAAACATTTTGCTCTCTTGGGACCAGCCATATAGAAGAAGTATGAAAGAAAGAAAGAAAGAAGAAGAATGACTTCAGCATTGTCAGCTCAAGTCACTGAACTGTGTTGAGAATGGGCTTTCACAATACTGGTAACTAAAAAGTTCTGTATTAATCATAGAATAATAGAATCATTTAGGTTGGAAGGGACCTTAAAGATCATCTCGTTCCAACCCCCTGCCATGAGCAGGGACACCTCCCACTATCCCAGGTTGCTCAGAGCCCCATCCAACCTGGCCTTGGACACTTCCAGGGATGGAGCAGCCACAGCTTCTCTGGGCAACCTGTGCCGGGGCCTCCCCACCCTCACAGGGAAGAATTTCTTCCTAATATCCAATCTAAACCTGGTCTCTGTCAGTGTGAAGCCATGCGCCACCCTAAGAACATCCCCATGTTGTGCACAAAGGCTGCTGTGCCACCAGGCTCCTTGTCTGGGTGCTCTGCACTGCACAGGACCACAAGCTCTGCTCAGCTCTCACAGCACATATATGACCTGCGCTCTTGCTCATAGCACATCATTGCCAAGGACTGCTGTGACTTGTGGTTGATGCAATGGCATGATTGTAGGTCAGTTTTTGCGTTTGACATCATGCCATCCTTGGGCATGGAAGAAGGCTCTAGGGAATGGAAGAATTTACATGCTGAAGGCATTTTTAGTAGGTCTGGCCCATCATGAACTGCCCAGTTCATGTTCATGATTCAGGAGTCTTCCTCCTGAGAGACGAGGTTTCTGGCAAGGCAGACAAGCACCATGACGTTGATCTTCATTATTTTCTGCACTTGACAGAACTGATGGAGTGGTCACATGCAAAGCTCTTACCTTGGAGCCAGGTCCTGTCCCTCAGCAGCAGCCTGGGACACTGCAGGTGTGGAGGACACACCTTCCCCCTGGTGCCTCCCTGGTCCCTCGGGAGACGCTCATGGACCATTCCTCTGACCTTTCAGGAGAAGGTGATAGGACCATGGAGGTACCTATTTCTCTTTACTGATCGGAAAGTAGATGTTAATGAACAGCTTAGATTTCGGCACCTAAATAGCAGAAGATCTCAGGGCTGAAGAATTTCTGTTCAAAGGAACATAGAATTATAGAACAATTTAGGTTGGAAGGGACCTTAAAAATCACCTAATTCCAAACCCTGTCCAGCTGCAAAATCCATCCCCTTCTAATTCAAAGACCCTGTCCTTCCCTTAGCAGGTAGGTGGTAATTCAGTTGAAAAAGGCATTTGTTGCTTGACTTTGCAGCCAAGATGTTCTGAGGAAGATTCTTTGGCAAAATAACATGAGAAAGGGATTTGTATTGGTACTTAAACACTAAGCAGTGTCCTCGGTGACAGCAATGCAAAGCTGGACTAAATTTATTTATTGTAGCATGCAAGGTTTTTGAAGACACCTGGGGAAAGGAGGAAAGAGGCTCTGTAGGCACAGAAGCCAGTGATGTTTGATCACTGTTTCCCATCCTGTGTATTAATTAGCCCAGAACTGGCAAAATTATTTTGTCAGTGTATTTGAGGAGAGCGTGTAAAGATGTATTTGTCAACAAAAGGGTATTTCAAGGGTTCGGAAGAAGTTCTTTTTTCCCCTCTCTTACAGCAATCCTTTCCGTTTTAATTACACGAAATAGTCACTAGATGTCTCTACTGCACCATACCGCACATGGCTTATAAAGATTACGAGCTGCATAAAGTAACTTGTCAGAGACAGGTGGAGTGTGAAGGAGAAAGAAGCCTGGAAGATAAAGGTAAATAAAGGAAGATACCAGCTTTTGGTAGCGGGGGTGCTTCTGGGGTGGTTTCTGTGAGAAGCTGCTGGAAGTTTCCTCCGTGTCCAAGAGAGCCAATTCCACACGCCTGCTTGCCGCCGGGCAAGGCTGAGCCCATCAGGAGTGACCCCGTGGAAGGGATGGACTCGCGCTGGAAAAGTTCGTGGAGTACTTTCTCCCATGGGAGTGGCCCCACAGGGAGCAGGAGAAAGACTCTTTCCCTGAGCAGCGTCAGGAACAACCTGCGATGAACTGACCACAACCCCTGTTCCCATCTCCCTGCGCCGCTGGAAGGGGAGGAGGGGGAACTTGGGAAGGAGGGAGGGGTGGGGGGAAGGTGTTTTTACGATTTATTTTACTTCTCATAACTCTGATTTTTTTTTTTAAAGTAATAAATTCAATTAATGTCCCCAAATCGAGTCAGTTTTGCCCGTGATGATATTCAGTGAGGAATCTCTCCCTGCCCTTATCTCAACCCATGAATTCTTTGTTGTATTTTCTCTCCCCTGCACAGTTGCGGAGGGGAGTGATGGAGCAGATTTGGTGGGTGCTTGGCATCCAGCCAGGGTCAACCCATTACAAACTCCCCCCCCAAAAAAGTTAAATCCCCTGGCTTAGGCTAAAAATTCCAGCATTTCCCTCCCCTGAAATAGATAATAGCACTGGGGCAGAGTAGAAAGGGGACAATCTACAGAAAACCTTTTGGTTTCTTCATGGTTTTGAACTCTTTGCTGTGGAGAATAGATTCATATAATTTATGTCCAAAACAAGCACATAACTTGTGCTTGTATTTATGTATATAAATCTCCATAGATACAGGTCACTGTATCACTTTGAGTTTTCAACTTCTGAGCGTGAACTGATGAGCTGACTAGACCTGAGAAAAAAAAATAGCAGCCACTGAGAATGGCGTTAAAATAGTATTTTCCTTTTTATCTTTTCCTTTTAAGCAATCTGTCTGAGGTGGCAGGTGCAAACTTAGTATCCCTGGGTAATAAATCCTGTATTTTCAGGAGGGTGGAGGCGCTGCCATCCGATAATTTACCACCATTTCCCTTGTATTTTTTCATAGAAGGGGAATAAGAAATTACTTTCGTTATTGCATCTGACCAATATATCTCTCAGGAATGCATTCAAAAGTACTGAAGGCTGTACATTCAGGTAAAAGTAATTCTTTTGATAGCAATCAGAAGCAAGAGAAGTGTTGATGCCTGTACTTCCCTCTGTTTAGTGTCTTACGAGCTCCTGTTCATTCTTTGTAAGGGCAGCAACAGCCCAGGTGTGGAAAGTATGTTTTGAGGGGATTCACAGTCTGCTTGGGAGACTAGAGACACAACACTATTTTTTTTCTGTAGTTACCAGGAGAAAGCTTCAGGCAAGATTTCCTGTGACAACCTTATTTCATATATTTGAAGGTCTTCCTAAGTCTGAGCAGATCCACCTACACTGTATGTCGTAAACAGCATTGATAACAACCATGTGGTGCTGGGTTGAAATTAATAATCATCTGCCTTTTGCCAAAAAGTAATGCAGTATTTTATGCACCATGTTAAAAATGCCTTCATTTTAAAGATTTTATGATGCGTTAAAAAAAACTCAGAGTGGTTGTGAAATCCCACTGGAAGCAGTGGTACTTCAGACCTATTTCCTATGGAAATATGTTAATGACATTTTGGATGGACAAACTGAAAGCTGTGTTATTCTTGCAGGAAACATCACAACAGTTTGTTCCTATTCTTTTTCTTACTCTTATTCCGTGATGCCTTCTTTTGGATATGGGCCTAAAGAGGCAAACTGTGGAATTCTGATCTGCCCCTTGCTCAGCTCACCTGAACTATTATGTGCGAGCTCGGATAACTTATTTTTGATTGTATAATTTTGGACAAGTGTTACTTGCATATTAAGGAATGAAAAGATATAAAAATTGTAATTCTACAGTGAATGGAGTCCCCTATTTTTTTCAGGGGTTGTTGTCTTTCTGTTGCAATCAATTAAAGCCTGGCTGGCTCCATTAGCTTGGAAGAAAGCACTCAGATAAGGATGGTGTTCCATTAATGACAGGAAACACCAGAAGTGAACCTTCTGGGAAAGAACTCTGTAGGGACACTAGTCCTGGATCAGGTCCCAGCTTCACAGCCAAGAGCTTCCACAGACAACTGCACTGAGTTGTCTCTGCTTTCCACTGGTGCAAATGAAATCAGGACTACGCATCTCAAAAGCTGTGCAGGTCATTTATGACTCATGTAAATAATTTATTTTGATACAAAGAGAATACTAAGAGGAATGCAATGAGTCTCAAAAACTTACAGTGTGCAAAGCTCCCACAGTGAGTTCCTGGGAAGAGGCAATTTGAGAGGGAGAAGGTGTAAGGCAGTTTGGGGCTCTGATGC